>VMDR010013279.1:0-25222 GCA_007922815.1 Macrotus californicus | reverse complement strand
CCACTTATCTATTCATTCATTGGTTGATTCCTATATATGCCCTGACCAGGGATTGAACCTGCAACCTTGGCACATTGGGACGATGCTCTAACCAACTGATCTACACAGCCAGGCCTTAAACCTGCACTTTCATTACTGGATACTCATATTCTCTGCTTCTTACTAAACTATGCCCCATCTCCAGCCTTCTTAGCCTCTATATGTCCCTTTCATTTATCTCCTTTTATCCCATATTTTATGATTAAGTCCCAGCCAACTGTTGCCTCCTACTCTCTCTCATCAGTAAGCATCCATTAGGACCCATTACATTTGCCACTCTGTGTTCCATACTTTTCAATCTTTCTTCTTGTTCTCTTTCTCTCACTTTTCTGTCACTACACTATTCTTTTTCTATCATGCTTCAATGGGTAGTAAGTTGGGTGAGGGGTCAGGTCCATGAGTGGGTGGGGGAGCAGGGGTCCATGACTGCTTAGGTACCTGCATGTCTTATGGGTCACAGTCTCCATGCCTTTGTTCTCCCTCAGATAGTACATGTTTCAGAATAGAGGTCAGGATTATTGCCAACAACAGCTAGGACACCACCGTCAATAATATTCTCACAGACAACATTATCATTTAGAATCAGATTTTCATACCTGCAGGAAATCTAAAGACAATGTGGAGAATCACTTTTTTTCTCTCAAACAAGAAAATTCATATTACGTCTTAAGATAGAACAAGTTTTATATAACTCTATCCAGACTTCCCTTTCACAAACTTCAGTAGTATTTCTTCATAACTTGTTCAGGAATTGTGTTATTTCATTTAAAAGTTGCTTTTCCATAAAAATATAATGGTGTCCTAAATGAGATGCTCCATCCATTTATTCATCTATTCAATAGATGTTTATTATGCCCCTTTTATGTACAAGACAAGGAACTAGGCACCATAGATAATACAGGAAGTATAGAATACCCTGCCCTTGCCCCTGCCCCAGAAGATTTTACAGCAGCAGGGAGAGGAAAATAAGCACAAAAGATAAAAAGACATAAGGCAGTTCAGGCATTGTGATGCAAACAAGATGTTGGGAGGGGCCCCCATGATGTAGTATATTTTTACACTGAGTTCTCTGAACATGAAAGTGTCCAGAGTCATTCTTAGCATTCATCAAAGAGTATGGTCAAGTAAAGGGGGGTACAATGGATTTTTCTGCCACTTCAGACCTCATGTCAGTATGATGTGGGACAAGGCCTTGCCGCTATGGCTATGAACCATAGTGAAACAGAATTGGGCAGAAGGGCATCCTAGTCCTTGCTCATTTTTCTGAGGGAGGTATTTTCTGGTTTCATTGTACTCAGGTTCCTTCTGTCATCTAAGTGCTGGGAGCAGTGACATCCTCCTCTAACAGCCTAGACACTGAGGAAGACATTAAAAAGGAGAAGTGAGTACTCCCTGCCATGACTTTCCAAGTAAGCATGGCCAAAGAGTCCATACACTGAAAAGAGAAATACTCTGCTTTCTCTTTTGCTTGCACTAGGTACAGCATCTCAGTAGGACTTCTTTCCTAGGTGTCCAGAGCTACCCTGGGCCTTTTCTTGCTCAGACTGACGTTACTGAAGACAGGAGCCCCATCCTTCCTTTCCTTCTGTAAGATTTTGATTACTATTAAAATGCAAATATCCTACAAAGCTAACTTTGGAAGCTGTGATGATAATTTACCAATACACATAAATGCTCTATGAAAAAATTTTCTGTGACAGAGTCACAAAGGCAAGGGGTGCTTATGTTGTAGGTAGAAGAAAGCCATTTAATGTGCAAAGCCTGAAAATAAGACCACAGAATCATATGCCACCTACTTCACTATTTTGCTTGGAAGCAGCTCTGCTTATAAAACCCACCGAGAGATAGATCATCTCTAAGTGTTTGCCCAATATTACTGTTGCTATTTCATTTTGTTACTGGCTGGTTCTTTCTTCTTCACAATCACACTTTGGTTCAGAGCTATCTCAGTGGGCAGCTATTACCTGAGAGCGACTCCACTCCCATAAAGTGGCATCCTACTTAGAGCAGATTATGGTTTAGGAGAGAGAGGAGAGTAATACCTGTTCCTTTTCTTAGGGCCCCAAATGATGGCTCTATAATTTCTTCTAGGGATAGCGACTAATACAAAGTTTTTCTGGCACCTTGCAAAACTTGCCCATAAAAGAAATAAAGGATGATTGAGCTAGAATGAACTTTTGAGGGTATTCTCCAAGAGCAAGAATCATTTCAGAAAAGTTGAAAAAGTGCTAACAATGCAGGACCAAGAGGCCTTAGTAAGACTAAATGGAGGCAGAATAGGTTGGAATGCAACTAGCTACTCCACAAATAATTTGAAAACCTCCTTTTGTGTTGAATGGCTAACTCAGGAAACATTTCAGCTTGTAACAAGCCACAGGAAACAATCTACTGATGACATGTCAAAGACACCGCACGTCTCTGCCCTTTGGGCCAAGACTTCTGGGAAAAGGTAAGAAGCCCGTCTCCTCATTCCTTCAGCTTCTCCAATGGCAGCTACCATTGCTACAGCAATTCTGAAAGCCAAGCAGCTCCATTCATGCCTCAGCTCAAGCACAGCCCCCATCGTGACCTCTCCAGTTGGCACAGACCTTTCTTTTTCCTGAACCCCTTCAACACTCACAATCCACCACTTACTAATAAGCAATTAAGAATAGCCTTGTTTGTCATCACAAATCTTTTTTTGGAATAAGCATGGTATTCTTTAATATCTCATATTATTCATTGTTTCACATAATATAATATTGTTTCTCTAGAGTAGTAACTCTAACAAGGCAGGACAAGTATTTAATGTCTCAGAAGTGGATGGGGACCTATTTCCTCAACTGAAATTCAGTTCACACAGGTCTGCAAGTGTAGCCCATGTATGAAGATAATGGGGCAGAACATTCTAAATTTGAGATGTCTCTGAACACCCATCTGGTCACTCTGCTCATGGTTCCTGGGATTAGAGTCTTACCCTGGAGCCAGAACACTGCTGAGGCCTACAGCAGCCTTTGGGGGGATGCAAAACATCTAAAAAAATATCTTCCAGGGAACTTCTAGTTTCCAGTTCCACATGTAAGGAACTTAGTCTCAATTTCATCCTAACAACAAATAAGGTGAACAGACTAAATAATCATCAACACTTCTGGATCCATAAGAGAGAGGAGGCCACAGGTGAAATCATGGCTTCCAAGATTGGAGAGACATGCTAATACAGGCAATCATAGCTCATTGGAGCAGAGACCTAGGAGCATAAACTGCTGGAGGAACCTGTACCAGGGGAGGAAAACCTGAACTGGAGGAGGCTGAATGCAGCATGCAAGTAGGAGAGTTAAAAACTCCAGGGGGACCCAGTTATTTCTGAGTTTTACCCTCCAGGAGCCCAGCCAAGCCAAAGTGGTTCTAAAGTTTCTGTGGAGAGGCAAGGCACCCAGAACAGCCAACACAATATTGAAGAATAACAAGGTTAGAGAACTGACACTACTCACCTTCAGGACTGCCTATAAAGCTACAGTAATCAAAACAGTGTGGCAGTGGCAAAAGACTGGACAAAAAGATCAATGCAACCATAGAGAGCCCAGAAATAGACCCACATGAATATAATTGATTGACCTTTGACAAAGGAGCAAAGGCAATGTAATAAAGCAAAAAAAGTTTTCAACAAATGGTGCTGGAATGCCTGACCCTCCACATGCAAAAAAAAAAAAAATCTAAACACAGAAAAAATTAACTCTTCACACAATTTAATTCATTTTGAATTAAAAAACACAAAACTATAAAATTCCTAGAAGATAATAACATAGGAGAAAATCTAGATGATCTTGAGTATGGCAATGACTTTTTAGATATGACACCAAAAGCACAATTTCTGGAAACAAAAATCGATAAGCTGTACTTCATTAAAATTAAAAGCTTGTGCTCTGCAAAAGATACTGCCAAGAAAATAAGATAAGTCACAGAGTGGGAGAAAATATTTACGAAAGATATATCTGATAAAGGACTGTTATCCAAAATCAACAAAGAACTCTTAAAACTCAACAATAACAAAATAACCTGATTAAAAAATGGGCCAAAGACCTTAACAGACACCTTACCAAAGAAGAGATACAGATGATGAATAAGCATATGAAAAGATGCTCCACATCATGTATTATCAGAAAAATGCAAATTAAAACAATAACAAGGAAGAGTACACACCTATAAAAATGCTCAAAATCCAGAATACAGATAACATTAAATGCTGATGAAGATACTGAGCAACAGACGCTCTCATTTATTGATGGTGAAAATGCAAAATGGTGCATCCACTTTTGAAAACGGTTTGTCAGTTTCTGACAAAACTAAATATACTTTTATGAAAGCACCCTATAATTGCACTGCTTGTTATTTAACTAAGGGAGTTAAAAACTTAGGTCTTCACACAAACCTGCAAATAAGTATTTATAGCAGCTATATCCATAGTTGCCAAAACTTGGAAACAACAAGACGTCCTTCCGTCAGTGGACAGATAAATAAACTGTGGCACATCCGGGCAGTGGACTGTGTGTTCAACAGTAGAAAACACGAGCTAGCCAGCTGTGAAAAGACATGGAGAAAACTCAAATGCATGTTACTAAGCGTAAGAAGCCAGTCTGAACAGGCTACACACTGCATGAGGCCAACTAAATGACAGTCTGGAAAAGGCAAAACTACGGAGACAACAAAAAGCTCAGTGGTTAGCAGTGGGAGGATGGACTGGCAGAGAACAGAAGACATCTAGGGCAGTGAAACTACTCTGTATGGTACCATAATGATGGATGCTTGTCACTATACCTTTGTACAAACCCATAGAATGTTTAACACTAAGAGTGAACCCTAGAGTAAACCATGGACTTTGGTTGATTTTGGTGTGTCCATGTAGATTCATCAATTATAACAAATGTATCAGCTTGGTGGGGGATATTGATAAAATGGGGGCTGCGCATGTGTAGGCATAGGTGGCATATGGGAAATCTCCTTACCCTCTTGTTAATTTTGCTATGAATCCAAATCTGCTCTAAAAAAAAATGTCTTTTAAATAAACAGAAAGAAATCTTCCAGGAGCATGGGTTTTATTCTATGGTAAATAATAAAAACTTTGTACATGAACACAAACATATTTGAAAGAGTAGAGTGGAAAATTCACACTACTTTCTAAGGTAAAGCTTGATTTGAATGAAATTTCATCTTTGCAGCAGCCCCCCCGGGGGACCCCAGTACCCCACCTCCAAGCCTGTGCCTCACTCTTCCTTGAGTCCAAGTCCACGGTCCTCTGATATTAGTGGTGCTTGTGTTAGTATTTGAGTAGCTCTACTCGAGAGTAAATGCTTGATAAGTAATACTTATTGACAAATTGTTACTGTTTCTTCAAAATTCAGAGCACTGATGGGACGTTGACATCAATTCTACCAGGTGCAGGTAAAAAGGGCAATCGTCGCCTTCCCAGCACCGGAGAAGGGCCCTGCTAGAGAAGCATTCTGCTTAGCTACCGAGGAAGTGGTTTTAAGAATGAGAACGTGGTTCAAAGGAAGAAGTCTCAGAGGTGAGAAGAAGAAGAATGACCAGACGTGCTGAGTGTGACGAAAGTGGGCAAGGACAGAGCAGAGCTCAGAGACAGGAGTCTCAGAAGAAGCAAACACACTCACATAAAGGAACAGACAGGTCTTGTTTTCCCTCCAGGCACAAATCTTCAAGAAGCAAACAGTTATTTTTTTTCCTCTGGGCTTTGTTTTTGTTTTGCTTCCGTGCCTCAGAAAGGACCAGAAACATGCAGCGACTCAGGTGAAACCTCTCTGTCAGCAGGAAAGACAAGACCCAGATTAGCCACCTTGGCATGGCTCCCCTCAGCAGCTCCCAACCACTGAGCAAGCACCCCGTCTTGTCTCTAGCAATCCCAGCCAGAAACAAAATTGGTTCGCCGACTTTGCCAAGTGGCACTAGTGTCAATCCGCTCCTTTCTTCATCTCGTAATTCGATAATTTGCAAGTTACGAAGACATCCCCTGTAACATTGGGCCCCAGAACTAAAAGGCTTTGTGTTTCAGTTGTGGTCTGAAGAGCATTTTGTTGCTGGGCACCTACTGGTGCAATTTAAGCCCTACACTCCCTACATCGTCTCTCAGCAGGATTAAAATGTCTCAGGAAAAGGGTGTAGCCCATCCAGGTTTTCTGTTTTGGCAGCCGAGGATGCCTGGTGGAGCCGTGTCCTCAGATCTGGCATCCTGAATATGTTAGTACTTCTGACTGCTACGGAATTCACCCAAGTTGTCACCTTGCCTGGCAGAACTTGGTCCTGTAAGGAGCAGCTATTAGAATTCCTGTAGGCTGCCGGGCCTTGGTTTCTGAGGCAGGCGGCAGGTGGCTATCAAGGGGCAGCGTGGGGGCTTGAGAGCCTCTCTGCTTGCACATGGGCCTTTCACGGCAACGCCCTGGGAAGGATCTTGGGGGTCACCTAGACCCTGAATGTTATTATACAGAAGTGAAAGCTGGGTGTCAAAGAGGGTGAATGATGTACTGAAGGTTTGACAACAAGCTCCTTGTGGGGAGTTGAAATTCACTTCAATTTTGCTTTGTGAGGGGAATACCCTCATGCCAGGCACTTTTCTGGATGCTTTGCCTCATCTATCTTTTTAAACTTCACAAAACTGTACGGTAGGTGATCTCACCATTTGTAATGGCCCTATTTTATAAAGAAGGATATAGGTTCTGAGAGGTTCGTTAAATTCGAATCCACATCTGTCTACAAAACCCGTGCCTTTCCCTCTGTGCACCTGATGCCCACCCCCATCTCAGCAGAATCCGTGACACCTTCCCCAGAAGGGATCCCAAGGGCAGGGAACTGGGCTCCTGCTGCCATGTAGAAGGTGGTGAAGGGGCAGGATGGCTGTTCCCGCAGTTGCAAGTTGCACCTAAGAATATACTCATGTATGGAAACAATAATATAAGTTTATGTTTAAGTTTGCACTGTGACAGCTAGAATCATCATGGGTGAATAGCTTCCAACCTTATTGTTTGAGTGCAAAGACATGCTCAGTGTTCCTAATAGCTGACTTCCTAAATGTGCCTACTGGGGATGTTGTGAAAAGGCAGATCCAGGTTCGGTAGATCTGTAAGCTCCCAGGTGATGCTGCTGCTGCTGCCAGGCCATGGACCACACTTCTCAGAGCAAGACTGGACCAAATCCAATTCAGGAATAAGGGATTCACTCAAAATCAAAAGCCACCAATGAAGCTGGAGTGTCTTTTTTGTTTTGCTTTGTTTTTATGGGGCTGACCCTAAGCGAGTTTAAGTCATCTGTTTAGAAATTTTCCTGCTTCCAGTGCAATATAAATGACTGCCTACACCTAATATTCCACCTTACTCAGGACACACCTGAGCCCTGCAAGAGGTTATCTTCCAAAGCTCAACAGGAAAATGTTATTCTTATGCCCTCAAGCAAACGTATGCCTGCTGGCAGCAATCCTGCTTTTCCTACCCAGCAAACCTAAGTGTAACACGTTCCATTATTTTAATCTCTGCGTGAGTAGCGTGTCTTCTGGAAACTCCCTCCTTCTCCTCCCACGGGATAAGGTCCTTTCAGCCCCGCCTCTGGAATAAATCCCGCAGTTGAACATTCCAGAGCAGTCATCCGTTCTCTTCCCAACTTGTGTCTGCCTCACACATTGGCCAATGAGATCCTTTTACTGAGTCATCTTTTCTGGTTTTGGTTTGTGCATTTTGTCTTCTCAACCAAATCCTAAGCTGCTTGAGGACAGAGGCTCTGTCTAATGCCTCTTTGCATCTTCCCACAATGCCTAGCCTAGTGTTTTACTCAAATAAAGGGGTAAAGAATGATCACTTAAGTCCAGGAATATTTTTTTCTATTGTGTGAGAATGTAAGTTCCCATTGGGCATTTAGAGGGTGTCTGTAAAGATCACAGGGTGGGATCTTCAATTATTACTGAGTTAGTAAATTAACTTCTTACCTATGATAGTGACGGGATTGTCTAAACTCATGCCAGAATTCACTTCAATAGCATGCAAAGGTCATATGAGATAATGCACGTGAAAGCATTTGATAAAGTACAAAGCCTTCTGCAAATGTAAGACATTATCCTGTTATTATTACTTAGGGCACATGTTTCTACCTGAAGTGAACAAGTAGAAGATCACCAAGAAATGATAGACAGGCTTTAAGTATACCCCACACCCCACAATCACTCATTTGAAAAGGATTTCATTTTCACTCATTCATCCTGGAACTATAATTCAATAAACTGAGACCCTCTCCTGGGCCAGGACATGGAGGAAAGAGGCAAACATTGCGATGGATCAGCAAACCTAATGCTAGTATCATATGTTAGGTCCCATTTCCTGAAGTTCAGGGGTAGTCAGGTACAATTTAACATGATCTGGGAGCTATTTCATGGGCTGGGAGGCAGTGAGAATAAATGTCATTCACAGCAGGTCAGCATAATGGCTGTTCTCTCTCTCATGCCCGACTCTCTCACCTCATAGAGTAAGTCAGGCTACCTCTTGCTTTCTTCCTGCCCAGACAGTCTTCCACCCCTGCCCCTGCTTTCCCTCTCACTACAGTCCCTTCATTATCAGTTGCTTGGATAATAAAGTGATCCTGGGCCCTGTGTCCTATGCCAGCCCTTCTCCTGGAACCCCAACAGCCTTCCCCAGCTCCTCTCCCTTTAAATGCCTAACCCAGGTAGACTTCCTTTCTGGTTCTCTTTGGCTATTATGACCAACACTTCACTCGAGTTTTACCAGTGTTCCCTTAAACTCAGCATGCCTCAGGCAGAGTCTTCTCCACTTCCCCACTGGGCCTTCTCCACTCCCAGCACCCCCTATCTCACAGAATGGCATCACCAGCCACCCAGGGAACTGTGACTGACCAGGACAGACCAACATACAGGGCCCTTCAAAGCAGCGTGTGTTCAATGGTTATTGGACATTTTTAGACGAGCCCTTAAGATCTGTCTATGGAAAGAGTGAAGAAGTAGGAGTGCTTGGGGCTCTGCTCACCACTCGGTACATCCCTGGCCTCACACCTCCAGCTGAGCTGCAGCTAAGGAGAGACCCACTCTCTTAGGGTCTCCAGTTTATGCAGGACTTCCTTGATTTTATCACTAAAAACTCTTGTGTCTCGAGAAACCCCTCAGCCCCAGGCAAATCTCAATGTCATCCACTCCACTCCTCTTATAGGCAGTTTAGGGAACACCCATGGTTATGTGGTGTATTCATTTCCTCGGGCTGCTGTAATAAAGTACAAGCAACTGACTGAAGCAGAAATTTATTATTTTACAGTTCTGGAGGCTGGAAGTCCAAAATCAAGATGTTGAAAGGGCTGTAAGAAAGAATCTTTTCCATATCTCTCTCCTGGCTGCTGGTGGTTTGCTGGCAATATTTGGCATTGCTCGGCTTGTAGAAACAACACCCTGACTCTGCCTTCATGTTCATGTGGTGCTGTCCCCGTGCACGTATCTGTGTCTGTGTCTGTGTCTGTGTCTGGACTTAGCCTTTATAAAAGAAAACTAGTCACATTGGATTGGGGGCCCAGCCTACTCCAGTATGACATTATCATAATTTAACTAATTACATCTGCAAGGGCCCTATTTACAAATAAGGTTACAAATGATGTACTTGGGATTAGGACTTCAACATATGAATATTGGGGGGGGGACACAATTCAACCCATTATATTTGGTATTGGTTACTTGCAAATCTCAATGTCATAGCTCCAATTCAACCATCATGGAGTACATGGAGATCATGTACTATCAGCCATTGTCAGGCATCCCCCTAAACAAAACTGGTCAATACAGTTTTCACCATCTCATTTCATTTTTCATGTTGTGTCAGCAACCTTTCTAGATTGGCTCCTAAGCAGCTGACAAACCAGGCCCCAGGCTTTTTTGCCTAGGAGTCTCCTTGACTCTCCATTCACTCCTCCCATTCTGTGATTTTTCCCTCTTAAATACCTCTCAAATTAATCTTTACCACTAGTGTCAAAACTCAGGCTCTCATCACATCTGACCTTGATCACAATGGCCTAACTCACTTTTCTCTTCAGTTGTGGTCCAGAAAGACACCTTCTGGTTGTCCCTGCTTTCTGCTGCTGGAAGCATCTTTCTATAATGCACATCCAAACAAACCTCTCCCATACTGAGAGCCCTTAGTGGCTCCCCACAGAGCAGGAAGAGTTCAAATGCCTTTGTGTAACATCTGAACCCTGCCCAGTCTGACTTCCACCTGCCTTCTCAGCCACCCTCATTTCCTGCCCTGCCCGCAGACATGGCAACACTCAACTCTGGTTCAACAGGTCATGTTGTCATCTCCTGATCCTGCCTTCGCATGTGCACTTCTATCCCTGCTTCCAATCTACATTCCTACTTATCCATTAAACTCCAGTCAAATATGACTTCTACTGGGAAGCTTTCCCTGATCCTGTAGAATGATTTATGCTTTTCCCATAGAACTACTAACTGCACTTACCACAAATCAATAAACTTCTTATCAGTCCTTTCCTCTCGATCAGAAGACAAGAAGTTCATGAACTCTCTAAAACTGCACCAAAAATGCACTTTGAACCCCCTCATCCCTTATTATTAGATGTATACCTTGAGACAAGTTATTTTATCATTTAAAGTCAAGGGCATCTCCATTGAAATATGTGGATAATAGTACCCACTCTTGACATCATAGGCATTAAATGAGATAATTAATGCAGAGAGCTTAGCATAGTGCCTGACACATGGTGTTGATACTAAAAAACTGTTGTTCCTGTTACCATATTGTTCTTGATTTCAGAAACACTACAGTTCCTGATGAAAAATGTGGGCTCTAGATGTACCCTGCCTGGGAGTAAATTCTGGTTCCCACCACGTAATAACTATGTGTTCTCAGGCTTAAATCTCTTTCTGCATCTGTATATGCAGTTGATAACAGCTACTTCACAGGCATTTGAGGATAAAATAAGCTACTTTTGTTTTGTGTTTTTCTTTGAATTCTCTCTTATTGTTTATGCTATTACAGTTGTCCCAGTTTTTTTCCCTTTGCCCCCTTCTACCCAGCACCCCCACTCCCTCAGGCAATTCCCACACTGTTATCCATGCCCATGGGTCATGCATTTGTATGTTCTTTGGCTACTGTATTCCCTATGCTGTACTTTACATCCCCATGACTATTCTGTAACTACCATTTGTGCTTCTTGATCCCTTCAGCTTTTTTACCCAGCCCCCTGACCCTCCTCCCATTGGGCAACCATCAAAACATTCTCTGTGTCTATGATTCTGTTTCTGCTTTACTTTGTTAATTTTGTCTTTTAGAATCAATTATTGATAGATATATATTTATCGCCATTTTATTGTTCATATTTTTTATCTTCTTCTTAAAAAAGACCCTTTAACATTTCATATAATAATGGTTTTGTGGTGATGAACTCCTTTAGCTTTTTCTTGTCTGGAAAGCTCTTTATCTGTCCTTCAATTCTAAATAATATCTTTGCTGGGTAAAGTAATCTTGGTTGTAGGTCCTTGCTTTCATGACTATGAATATTTCTTGCCAATCCCTTCTAGCCTGCAAAGTTTCTTTTGAAAAATCAGCTGAAAGTCTTATAAGAGTTCCCATATAGGTGACTAACTGATTTGCTCTTGCTGTTTTAAGATTCTCTCTTTGTTTTTAACCTTTGACTTTTAATTATGATGTGTCTTGGTGTGGGCTTCTTTGGGTTCATCTTGTTTGGGACTCTATGCACCCTGGACTTGTATGTTTATTTCCTTCACCAAGTTAGGAAAGTTTTCTGTCATTTTTTCAAATAGGTTTCCAATTTCTTTCTCTCTTTCTTCTTTTTCCAGCACCCCCATTATGCGAATGTTGGTATGCTTGAAGTTGTCCCAGAGGTTCCTTACACTATCCTCATTTTTTGTACTCTTTTTTCTTCTTGCTGTTTTAATTGGTTGTTTTTTGCTTCCTTATGTTCCAAATCATTGATTTGATTCTCACCTTCATCCACTCCACTGTTGATTCCCTGTAAATTTTTCTTTATTTCAAATAGTTTATTCTTAGTTTCTGACTGGACTTAGACTCTGACTTGAGCATCCTTATAACCAGTGTTTTGAACTATTTATCTAGTGGATTGCTTGTCTCCATTTGTTTAGTTGTTTTTCTGGAGTTTTGTTGTGTTCTTTCATTTGGGCCATATTTCTTTGTCTTCTCATTTTGGCAGCCTCCTTGTGTTTGTTTCTATGTATTAGGTAGAGATGCTGTATCCCCCAGGCTTGGTAGAGTGGCCTAATGTAGTAGGTGTCCTGTAGGGTCCAATTGCACAGCCTCCCATATTATCCAAGTTGGGCACTCAAGATGCACCCACCATATGGGCTGTCTATACCCTCCTGCTGCAGTTGAGCTTTGATTGCTCTTGGCATGTCCAAGGTTAGCTACTGACTGTGTTCTTTCCAGGGTCACACAGCATTAGCTACAAAATGATCTGCAGATGGCTGTTACTTGTGCTGGGCTTGAAGGTGCCCTTGTGAGGCCATGTTGTGAACAAAGGTTGGCTGCTGCTAGTGCCAGGCCTGGGGCAACTTAGCAAGGGGTACAGGGTCACTGAAGCCAGATGCTGCTTGTTTAAGAGAACTTAGGAAAATCTGAAGCATGAGCAAGACAAGTCATTTGTATGGAAAAGGCCTGGAAACAGCTTAGGTGGGCCCAAAAGTTGGGTGGGGCAGGGCCTCAGGGAATCACCTGGGGGGGGTGGGGGGGCGCAAACAGTGTGAGTCAGGTTGATGGAATCTTAGATATGATGCCTGCCTGCTCTGTGGCTCTGTTGGAGGAGGGCTCAGAAAAGGAATAATGGCCTCTACCAGTACTTTTGTCTGGGGGAAAGCTGCCCCCGAGCTCTCATCCTGATGCCAGACAACTCAGTTCCTCCATACATGTCTCCAATGCTCCCCAAATAGCTGCCCCCGTGCCAGAGCTCAAAGGGAGTGAATCCAAATAACTCTGTGTGCCGGTCCTTTAAGAGGAATTGACTGAGACTCTGGCAGTTTCTGTCTTCCTGAAACTGATAACCTGGACTGTGTAGTGAGGGGTTGGAATGCTTTGCTCCTGAGATATTCCTCTGAATTTTTATCCACCACACATGGATGTGGGACCAGCCTGTTCCACATCTCCACCCCTCTTACCAGCCTTGATGTGGTTTCTTCTTTAATTCCATAGTTGTAGGACTTCCATTCAGCTCAGCTTCTGATGGTATAAGAGTTGAATGGTTGTTCTCTAGTTTAGTTGTAATTTTGATATGGTTGTGTGAGAATGTGAGCCACGTTTACCTATGCCATCATCTTGACTGGAAAGGCATACTTTTTTTTAATAAGCTACTTTTGAAGCAGTTGGAACAAAACCTAGCATGTAGGAAGTGCTCAATAAAAGTGGCCTCTAGTGTAATGCTTTTATCAGACCTCCAAAGGGGTCCCTGACTGCAGAAAAGATTGAAAGTCAATGCTCCAGTCTGTGAACTCCTTGAGGAATTGTGTGTTAATCTTTGTATTTCAACCATAGTACAGCATGGGGCATGGAGTAGGTGCTCGATATATATATATATTTTTAATGAATGGATGAATTGTGAATTGAGCAACAAACACTAAGTTAAATAATGTCACTTTTCAAGAGTTCACAGACCGAGCAACCACATCCCTTGAGAACACGGCTGGGAATCAGGAAATGAGGAAGAAGATATTCCAAAAAACGGAGCATAAAAGTTTACATACTTTATTCAGAGGAACCATAAATTGTTAGAGCTGGACTGAACCTTAGCAATGATCTATTACAGTTTCTTCATTTGGTAGATCAGGAAAACGGGCTGACTCTCAGAACCTATTTCTTTTTCCTTTATATACAACTCTAAGAAGCTTTGTTATCTGGCTTCCTGGCCAAAACATATTAAGGAGAGCACATTTGGAGAGGAAAAGGGAGGGTGAGAGCTATGTGTGCTCATGAAAAGTACAAAGAAGTGGAAGCTGGGCCGAGGATAGGAAATCATAAAAAGCAGACACAAAAAAACTGAAAAATCACCAGAGCCTGCAACATTGGCATGGAGGTAAAGGTGTTCCCTCCCCAACAGACCCGGGGGACCTACCTGACTATGAGCCAGTCCTAGCCACAGACGAGCTTTCATGATGCTTCACAAAAGCAAGGTTTACAAGAAATTTAACTTTCTTTGGTTCATAACCATTTCCATCAAGGGCTTTTGTGCCACTGAGTGGTTTAGGAATTCAAGCCTCAAGCTTTCATAGCACACCTCCACCCCACTCTGAGGTTATGTCCAACCTTCCAAGGGATGTTCATAATGACAGGATATTGGTTAGGTGGCCAGCTGATCATGGTGTCCCTGAGTCATGTGCAGACAGGTGAGTTCTCTGTTGGTGTTAGCATACCTCTTCCTTCCCACCCTAGCCGTGGCTCACTACTGCTTCTAACCCAGGCTTGGAGAATAAAGATCTTCCTGCAAAACTATGTCTTGCCCTCCTCCCTGGGTGTACCACCACTCAACCATTTCTTTCTAGGTCCCATGTCTGTGTCTCTGTCCACTTACCTCTCCCATCTCCTCTCCTGCCTTCCTCCCATTCTCTCCCCTGCCCCCATTTCTCTGCATTTAATTTAGTCCAAAGGGTTATCCTCATTTCATGTTTTTATGTCCCAAGTTCTCTTTTTTCTACTCCCTGTGCAAAACCTCTAAATTGTTCTAAGGGCCTGCGTGTTTGAAACACAAAAGCCAGATACTGATACAGGCTCTTTTTGTACCTGTTATATTTCTTCTCTGTCATATTTCCATCCTGTCATGCTCCTTCTCTGAGATAATGAGCAACAAAAAGCTGACCCTGCTTGGATGGGGAAAAGAGAGAGAAACATAGAGAGGAAAAAACACAGTGACTATCTCACAATGTTATCCCGCCCCCTGTGCAACATGTTCCCAAACACTGTTGCCCAACTGATACTCAAAAGAGAGTCAATTTCCAGTTATCCTAAAAATCCACCCTGCAATGGTTACTTCTCATGCATGCGAGGTAAATTAACACTGTGTCGCTACATGCCAGCACTAACATTCAGCAGCATCTCCCAGAACCTTGTACATGTAACACCCAGGATTCTAATTCTGGCCCAGGAGAAAAGTCTTTTGTAATCAAAGATTTTTTTAAATACCGTTCTTCTTGAAGACTCAGGCCACATCTTAGCATGCTAGAAACTCAGAGGAATTTGAACCTGATCCTGAGTTATCTGACCCTGGAAACCTGATTTGATTGATCTCCTGGGGAGCCAGTGTTATGTAGAACATACTTTGGAAAGACTTGGGTGGTATTTGTTCTGATGACCAATTCAAGGGGGAGAGAGGTGAAGTTTTTCATGGTGTGTGTGCTGAGGAGAGATGGGGTTGGGTAAATCACTGCTTCTGGGAGGGATGAGCAATAATCTCCTGGATCAAGGAGTCCTTATTTCTACCCTCAGCCTGGAGGGTTGTATAGGTCAAGCCATACCTGCTAAAGAAATGCAATCTGCTATTCAGTGAGGGATGGGGGAAGAGGGTGGGGTGGGCTGGGTATGTGTGGAAGCACTGGTCCTGGCTTCACCCCATCCAGCATGATATCCATTTGGATGCACAAGATATCAAGAGGAAAATAATTATTTCAGAAGATGGTGTTTCTGGCAGTTTTTCCGAACAAAACAAGCAGTTACTTGGGTTACCTCATCTTTCCCCTATGCAAAGAGGAAAAGGCTTAAACTAGCCAAGAAATGCCAAAATTGTTCTCTGAAAAGATGAAAGCCCAAAACTATGTAATAATAGGTCAAAACAGGTGCTAAAACATTGTCACTGCTAAAACAGTGAACTCACAGGAGAGTTACAGGCCCTGGTTCAGGAACCTCCTGACTCACATCCCACAGGCTTGTAAAGTCATTTTGGTTTGAGAAAGATTATTCAGACAACTCACTAGAGCTATCACTTTGCCAGGCACAATAGGGATCATAAAATATGCAACTGACAATCTTTCACTGATCATTTAAGGCTCTTGATGATGTAGCACTGTCTAAGGAGTTTCAAGCTGTATCTTCAGCCTTCTCTCCTTAGGGCCTATATTCCAGGCTTAGAACTATTTTTGCCACTCCTTAATCTCATCATGTTTTTTCACCATCCTATGCTCTGGGGTTTGTGCCAGGGATCTTTTCTTTCTCTGCTAACCCTCTAGTCCACTGGGCAAAATTTTATTCTTCCACCAAGACACAGATCCAGTATTAGCTCCATTATGAAGCTTCGGTGGAAAGGCTCCCCATCTCCCAGAGACTTGGTTTGTCTGGCCTCTGGGTTTCCATATCATCCAGATGTGCCTGCAGTAGGAAGCACCGAAGATTTAAAAAGAAAAAAATGGGCCAGACACCTCCTGTTCTCACATTTAGCTGTGTAATCTTGGCTGAGGTCCGAATATCTCTCTATGCTTCAGTTGTCTCATCTTTAATTTGTGGATAATGCCTCCTTTGCATGAAGTTTAAATAATATAAAAATGGGTTTTTGCACAGTGCCTATTACATATGAACATATCACAAAAAAATGGTCATGGTATTGTAATTAGCAGTTTGCTACTTTTTATCTTTGCAAGCCTGTTTCAAGGACTACCATATTTGCTTTGCATTCTTAATTCTTATCACAGTGCCTGACGCATAGTAGGCATTCGACAAACAGCTGTAATGAAACCATTAATTAGCTAATTAATCGATGGAGAGATGAATGTGTTGTTTCTACAAGGGCATAATCTACTCTAGGAGATGAGGCAGGAATAACCTAATCTGTGTGCTGGCACAACAATTCCTGAATGCCAACAGGAATGGATTTGGCCCAGAGGCTTCAGGAGCCCAGAGTCACAAGATGCAAGGAGAGCCATAAAGCTCAGAGAGGGCCCCTAGAAGGGGTCCCAATGAGCACCTGAAAAAAAAAGACACAGTTTAGAGAACAGAAAGCAGGTAAAGCACTGTAGTCTTGCTATATGTGAAGACTCAGAGCTCTTCCAGGATGAGGGAGATCGTGCATATTTGAAGGCTTTGGAAGGAAAGACTTTGGGGGAAGGAGATCCTGGGAATGAGCAGGGAATGGATGAGAGCAAAGCCAGTGTCCTTAGAAAGAGTTGGGACCAAGGACACAGCAAGAGGGCCTGCATAGTGTGACAGGTAAACACCATTTTCTGAGATTGAAATAAGGGGAAGAAAATGGTTTTAGAAACTAAAAATAATATGGCATGAAAGAAGAAAGTGTGTCAGAAAGCCCATACATTATATGCACCTGATTTTCTCAGTGATATAGGAACCAGAATTTTCTACCGAGAGAGTAGAGCTGGGAATGTAAAGATGTGATCCAGAAGAGTGGTCAAGAAAGGCTCAACATTGTCAATTCTGGTGCCACCTACTGCCTGCATGGTCCTGGGCAAGTTCCATAAACTCCTTATGCCTTAGTTTTCTCATCTGTAAAATGGAAAAGATAATTATGCCTACCTATCTTACAGGGCTACTAAAGGTATTCAAAGACTTAATAACTGTTAAGCACTTTTAGAATAGCCTGAAATATAATGAGTACTATAGTAGTACATGTTTGCTATTCTTACTACTACTACTACTATTATTATTATTATTATTATTATTAGAGTATTGTGGATATTAGAATATATTTGTACTAGCCGTTATGGGAAGTGCTCAAGAAAATCAATAAGAAATGGACATTTTAAAGCTCGTAACTTGTAGTGGGCAAAGCCAGTGTGGTCTCATGTCCTTTTTTAGTAAGCACGGGATACAGGCAGGGAGCAGAGAAAATGAGAATTCACCCCTGGGGGTGGGAAACAAAGCAAAGTGACAGAACACAATATGACAAGATTCTAGAGTAGTGATGAGGACATCATTAAAGTTGCCAAATGTAAAAGCCCAGCCAGGCAAACAGTCAAGTAAAGCTAGGCATGGGCTAATGGACTGACCATGGGTCCAAGGAGTAATCCTCATCCATTTATTAAGGCTAGAGTTAATGGTTTTCAAGCTCTAATATAGTCATTCTCTACTGGAACTATTAAATTTGGCTGTGAGAACCAGAGGTTATTTGGCTTATAGTAGGTGTGAGATATTCTGAGGAAAGGAATAGCTCTAAAAATATGACATAGTTATTCCACACTTCCTCCTGATCCATACCCTGTTCTTTCCTTGTCAGTACTATCCTAGACACGCAGATAAACACCCAAAGCAAGACAGGACCGTTCAAAAAGATGGAAGACCCAGAAATGCTGAAGGACAAGTTCAGTTCCTGATAGGGTAGAGAGAGGACCATTCAGCAGACTCTGTTGGGATGAAGGGGACATCAAGTTGGAGACCTTGCTATCTCCTGAGTTCCATTTGGCTGGTTTTTAATGTCAATTTCTTATATGGAAATAGTACTGCCTTGTTACTTTATTTTGCATTTCTTTAATTATTAGTAAAGTTGAATGTTTATTCATATGTGAATTATCTTCATTTTTTAAAATATATTTTATTGATTACAGTATTACAGTTGTCCCATTTTTTTTCTCCCCTTTATTCCCCTCCTCCCTATACCTCCTTCCCACCTGCATTCCCCCTCTTTAGTTAATGTCCATGGGTCATACATATAAGTTCTTTGGCTTCTACATTTCCTATACTATTCTTAACCTCCCCCTGTCTATTTTCTGCCTACTATTTATGCTACTTATTCCCTGTACCTTTCCCCCTCTCTCCCTCTCCCACTCCCCCACTGATAACCCTTCATGTGATCTCCATTTCTGTGATTCTGTTCCTATTATAGTTGTTTGCTTAGTTTGTTTTTGTTTTAGATTTGGTTGTTAACAACTCTGAGTTTGTTGTCATTTTACAGTTCATATTTTTTATCTCCTTTTTCTTAGATAAGTCCCTTTAACATTTCATATAATAAGGGCTTGGTGATGATGAACTCCTTGAACTTGACCTTATCTGGGAAAAACTTCATCTGCCCTTCCATTCTAAATGATACCTTTGCTGGATAGAGTAATCTTGGATGTAAGTCCTTGCCTTTCATGACTTTGAATACTTCTTTCCAGCCCCTTCTTGCCTGCAAGGTTTCATCTGAGAAATCAGCTGACAGTCTTCTGAACACTCCTTTGTAGGTAACTATCTCCTTTTCTCTTGCTGCTTTTAAGATTCTCTCCTTATCTTTGATTTTGGGTAATATAATTATGATGTACCTTGATGTGTTCCTCCTTGGGTCCAACTTTTTTGGACGCTCTGGGCTTCCTCGACTTCCTGAAAGTCTATTTCCTTTGCCAGATTGGGGAAGTTCTCCTTCATTATTTGTTCAAATAAGTTTTCAATTTCTTGGTCTTCCTCTTCTCCTTCTGGCACCCCTATGATTCAGATGTTGGAATGTTTAAAGATGTCCTGGAGGTCCCTAAGCCTCTCCTCTTTTTTTTGAATTCTTGTTTTTTCATTTTGTTCTGGTTGAATGTTTCTTTCTTCCTTCTGGTCTACACTGTTGATTTGAGTCTCGGTTTCCTTCCCATTATTGTTGGTCCCCTGTACATTTTCCTTCATTTCACTTAGCATAGCCTTCATTTTTTCCCTCTAATTTGTGACCATACTCAACCTATTCTGTGAGCATCCTGATTACCAGTGTTTTGAACTGTGCATCTGATAGATTGGCTATCTCTTCATTGCTTAGTTGTATTTTTTTCTGGAGCTTTGATCTGTTCTTTCATTTGGGCTATTTTTTTTTTTTTTGGTCTTGGTGCACCTGTTACATAGTAAGGGGCAGAGCCTTAGGTGTTCACTGGGGCAGGGAAACCCATGTTGCTGCGTTGTGACACTGTATGTGGAAGAGGGGTCTGAGAGGGAACAATGTTGTTTGCTCTGCTCTGTCAGTTTTCAGTCACTTCCTCCACTTTTCACAATCAAATTGGGCCCTTTTGGCGCTGATACCTGGGTGGGTGGGTTTGTGTACATTCTAGAACCCCGTGGGTCTCTCCAACGAACTCTCCTGTGAGGCTGGGAGTTTCTTCCACTGCCACCTCAACCCCCACAAGTGTTTTCAGTCAGAGGTTTGAGGCTTTATTTCCCTGAGCTGGGACCCTAGGATGCTCAGTCTGTCTCACTCCCCAGCTGTTCCTCCCAGTTTATCTGCACATAAATGTGGGACCACACAGTCCACAAGCCACTGCCTCTCCTGGTCTGCCAACCTCCACCTTGCCCACCCTGGTCCTCTAGCTGCTGCCTTGCTGCAAGTCCTCTCTGCCCGGCTGCCCATCTCTGCCCCTCCTACCAGTCTGGATGAATGTTTCTTCTTTAACTCCTTGGTTGTCAGACTTCCATACAGTTTGATTTTCTGTCAGTTCTGGTTGTTTTTTATTTTTAAATTTGTTGTTGTCTTTCTTTTGGTTGTGTGAGGAGGCATAGTGTGTCTACCTATGCCTCCATCTTGGCTGGAAGTCTAATTATCTTCATTTTTTATCAATTTTTTAGTGGAGGTCTTAAAGTTTTTCATATTGATTTGGAAAAGCTCTTTATACATTTATGATATCAGTCCCTTGCCATATTTATTGCAAGTTCCTCCAGTTTGGCATTTACCAGAGTTTATTATCTATTCTGACAAACTGAATGCTTAAATTATTGTGCAGTCAAATCTACTTGTTTGCTTTATATTTCCTTCCATTGCTTTAGAGAGTCTTTCCTAGCCTGGAATAAACAAATATTTATCTATATTCCTCTTTTATTTTAAGTAATTTTTTATTTTGTATTTAAGTATTACAGTAGACTAGGAATTATTTTGGTTTATGGAGTTACTAATGGGAAATTATATTATTTTCAAAATATGCAAAAATTGTTGAATAATTTATTTTTTGCTTTGTCTATAAGACACTGTCTCATAATTAAAGACTTCAGGAGACTAGCCATCTTAACCCTCAAAAGACCCTAACACATAATTTCAGGTTCTGTGATTTGTGATGGACTAGATTTCAGTTTTTTGAAATGGGTAGGAGGATTTGGGCAGGAAACATGTCTCAGCATCTCTCAGATTATCTCAAGCAAACTCCAAATTGGATGGATACTCGCTTCGTCATTATTCTTGCATTTAAGAACAAACATCAGAAAGGAGTGGGACATGTGAGCTGTCAGATCATAGGAGCCTTTACAGATGAAGGCGCAGAGCATGCTGGTTTCATTCAGAAAAATATGTGTGGGACCTCAATAAATAAATAATCAATCAATCAAACAATTGATCAGTCTCAACCAAGGGGTGTATCCATCACAGACATTGTCTACAGCAGTGTAAACTCCCCTAAGACATAGATTCCCTCTTCTGTTTCTATCCTATAGTTCCTCTGACATGGCTCCTACCCCCTCCAAACCTGCCCTCTTGACTAAGTAAGGGTTCAAGAAACTGGGGACCAAACCTGATCACTGCACCTTGGCTCCAGGATCACCTCGCCTCAGTCTCTTGTCTCAATCCTGTAAGTTCAGTCCCTCACATCCTCCCTCCATCAGGAATTAAGAGGTGCATTCGCAAGTGTTTATTTTTCTAGGAATATCCTTTGATGCTCAGATGAGGGAGTGCACAGAGTAAAGAACAGCTAAGCCTGTGGGTTGAGTAGCCAGGGTGTAGCTAGGAGTATGAAAGGCCAACTCGGACCTCACCAGGGCAAGATGGCCACTGCTGGTCTTGTGGCTGCCAGCGGATCACAGAGCAGACAAGAAAGCTGGCTTCTCCCCAGTCATTTTTCTGGATGCCAGTTATGATTTCCCAGAGCTGAAAGCATGTCAGACATCACTGATCAGAAAATCTATTTCAAGCCCTGCCTTTCTTAGTGATGTAACAATACAAGGGTTTGGGGGTGCAGGGACAGAAGAAAGAGGAGCCTAAAGCAAGTGCCAGACCCCAATAATGATGTCCTTACTTGCTAACTAGAAGGGAGCCTGCCAGGCAGGGGTGGGTGGAGGACAAGGCCAGGCTGGCCAGAATTGCCATTCAGACCAGGACTCCAGGCTCCTGGAAGAAGAGTGGGAGACAGAGCCAGACATCACGTTCTATGGCAGGCCACTGGGTTCTGAGGATGGAGGAGGGATGTGTGTTGGCTGGGTGCATCAGAGACATTGACTTCCCACAAAAGGACCACCTCTTCTAGCACCCACTTAGGGTTCATGCCTGTGCCCTCAGCTACACTCCATTTCCCAGCTTTAGTGTGCATACCTTCATGGAGAGGTACCACACTCCAACTTGGGAGGAGAACAGAGGTGGGACAAGGCCTGCCCAGGAGCCCTAACCACCACCCTCTCCTCCATCCCTTCTTATTTAGCAGTTTGCAAGCTGTACAGCAGCTAAGGGTATAGTTCCCATGGCACTAGCACCAGCCCTGTGGAAGGGGCAGGCTCCAGAAGGGGGTCAGCTTTGGGGGGTGTTTGGGAGAGATTCAGAAAGACTTGTATTTATTGTATCCAGATTTCTCCTCTTCAGTTAATCCAGTGAAAGCCCCAGTTACCATTTTAATTAAATGACCTTTTATATTGACCATGTTCATCCTGTAGACCCTTAGAATTAGTTCATCAAATCAAAGGAGCTTTTCACAAACATTTGCTTGTGTGAGACTTCTTTGTATAATGTACAAAAACATAAGATCCACACTCTACCATCAAGAAGCTTTTCAAGAACTGAATATAAGTTCCAAATGGTGATGTAAGATAGCAATAAAAAAACAGTAACAAAGCTGTAAATGATTGTCAATGAATAGTGTAAACAATAACCTATTGAGAGATTTGTACTGGAAGAGTATAGATTTCAAAAGGCTTTACAAAGTAGGCAGAGTTTGAGCTGGGCTCAAGATGGGTAGGACCTGCTGGGCTGGGAAGAAAGGAAGAGAAGGAACAGTCCAGGAGAAAGCTTGTAAAGCATAGAACAGAAAGCAGGAGGTAGGTTCAGGGAACAAGAAGTTACGCCCTCTGGTTGCAGTCGGGGGTTCAGGTAGAGCCTGTGTGGGGAAGAGTTTATTGAAATACCTTTAGTTTGAGTGGATAGACATGGAATGGAAATGACCTGATAGCAGGAAAGGGTGTGAGCATGAAAACTAGAGTGAGGGTGGTCGGGACCATCAGCAAGAAGCACACAAACACTGGGACCCCAAGGAATGGGGCACCAAAAGTGTCAGTAAACCCTGAAGATAAATTTACCTAATTTCATAGCTTTACTGCAGACTAACCCTGGGGATGAGAAGTCAGTAACATGTTCATTCCAGAGCAAGCTGATCAGCATGTAAAAAGGAATTGTTTCTGACTGTCTTGGGAGCTTATTGGTGCTTAGTGAAGCCTAAATGCTGCCTTGAATATTATTACAAACACAAAGAATATGACTTGTCTACAGAAAGGCACAGAAAATATTCTGAGAGTTAATAAGGTCATACGTAAGGGGGCATGTGCATGTAAGTGTTATATGGATGCATGAGCCACCTTCACTTCCGTGTGAACGTGCACACGTAATATCGGGCTCCCACAGCAACTTCACACCATTGTTTCTTGATTAAGCACCCTCATACATTTTTTCAGGAGCTATCTCAAGTATCTTAAAAGGCATGAGTCTCCAGAATCTTAGAAAACACATGCTATTTTTTTTTCCCCAGTGAGACTGTGACATACCTAACCTAGCTTTATGTCCTTACCAACAGTGGAAGGAATCTCAGGTTGAATCCTGCCCCACACTTCGTGGCCATGAAATCTTCTCCCATTCTCTGGCCCACACTGATCTTTCCAATTTTCTGTATGTTTGGATATGTAATGATATCTAGTTTTTTTCTGATCTCTGCTTCTAATGTTGTCCCCTGCAGTATCAGCACACTTAGGAAGTTGTTAGAAATGCAAAAATCTTTCTTGGAAAAGTCTTTGTGCACGTTTGCCCAAGATTCACTTCCTGTTTTGCTCCAGTGCTCTAATCCACCCACCGAGTGCTCCAGCCTTCACTCTCCCAGCCCCTCCACACCCACGGGCACCCTGGTTCCTAACCTGTACCCCACGTTACCCTCATGCTTGTAGCAATTCTGTTTTGCTGACCAAATCCAGAATGACCATGTGTATGTGATGCCCCTGGCTGGGAGTGGACTTGAATCCTCTTGATTCCCAGTGTTCTGGTTGTGTGGCCAAGTCTGGATTTCTGTGTGTAATCTAATCCATAGAGGTTTGTGTGTTTTTCCTCCTCAAAGACCTGGAGAGCAGCTCCAATCAGAGAAAAGTTTCGGTAAACTAGGGCTCTAATGATCAATTGAAAGAAAGAGAAAGAGAGAGGAAGGAAGGAAGGAAGGAAGGAAGGAAGGAAGGAAGGAAGGAAGGAAGGAAGGAAGGAAGGAAGGAAGGAAGGAAGGAAGGAAGGGAGAGAGGGAGGGAGGGAGGGAGGAAGGGAAAATGCAGAATCTCAGGTTCCACCCAAGACAAACTGACTCAGAATCTACCATTTAACAAGCCCCTGGGAGATTTGTGTGCAGATTAATGTTTTAGAGGCCTTTCCCTGGGAGGCAGCGACCTTATTTTGTATTTCATTTGTATTCACATCCCTTTGTAATTACATGGAACCACGGCAGCCATGAAATAGTTTGAATACATTCTTACTGAATTTAGTGGAAATGATGGTCAGTGGCCAACTGCTCTTACAAAGGGGAAGCTGCCCTCACCATTTTAGCTGATTCAAAGCCCACCACCCAGGGAGGCAGGCAAAACACCTTTTCATTCCCATTTCACAAATAAGAAAATGGAGGCTGAGCAGGGCTTGCTAATTTCTTAAGGTCAAACAACTGAAATTTAGAACATACTCAGGACTTTCAAAGGAAATTGAGTAAAGTGATAATTAAAGACAGATGGTAACTACTGAAGGGGAAGAAAGGAAAATTTGGAAACAAATAGAAAACACATTTAACATTGAGAAAACTTTTACTCTGGTTTATCTTTCAATCTTAATTTCAAAATTTTGTTCTCCTTTGCATGCTGCTTGCATGTGGGATCTCCTAGGAGTGTCTTCAAGTAGATAAACTCCTGAGTCTGGGCTACTCACACTAACATTTATTGAACCCACGGCCTACGCTAACTTATTTTTGTTCAAACATAGACTAGACAGACTTAAAACGTCTGTTGGTGTTTCTAACTACCTCGCTCTAAAATAA
>VMDR010013278.1:0-25213 GCA_007922815.1 Macrotus californicus | reverse complement strand
CCTGACACCACAAAGATGAACTCAAAATATATCATATATCTAAATGTAAAATATAAAATTATAAAACTTCGAGAAGAAAACATAAGATAAAGTCTTCATGACCTTGATAATCAAAGATTTCTTAGACATATCATCAAAAGCACAATAATAAAAGAAAGAATGGATGTATTGGGCTTCATCAAAATTAAGAAATTCTGTTTTTCAAAAAATGCCTTTTAGAGAATGAAAAGTGAAGCCACAATCTGGGAGAAAAATATATCTCTGATAAAGAACTTGCATCTAGATTATAAAAAGAACTCAAAGATGATATGCAGAGGACACTCTGATAGTTTCTTAAAAGGTTAAGCATATACTTATCTAGCCAATCCACTTTTAGCAATTTACTCCAAAGGAAACAAAATCACATACCCAAAGACTTGGATGTGAATGTTTATAGCATTTGTAATAACCCCAAAGTGGAAACAACACAAACATTCCTCACCTGGAGAGCACATCCTTTATAATTTCATATGTGTAAAATTCTGGAAAATGTAAGCTAACCTACAGTGACATAGACCTGTGATTGTCTTGGGCCTGGGTAGGTGGGGAAGGGTGGGAGGGAAATATTATAAAGAAGCAGAAGGTCATTTGGAGGTGATGGGTACATTCACTATCTTGACTGTGGGGATGGCTCCATGGGTGCATATTTATACCTCAAAATGCATCAAATTCTCACTTTAAATATGTTCAGCTCATTGTATGTTAGTTACATTTCAGTAAAAAACATATTACCCTCTCCAAAGTAAAATAAAACTGTACATAGGAGAACTGTATTTATGCAGAACCTAAGTGAGGCCATACATTTCGCACATCTAGCATGGTGCCTGACATAACGTGCACTCAATAAATATTGTCTTCCTTCCCTATCACATCACAAAAATTCAAATGACTATACAAGTATATATCATCTACTTGAAGTTTCTCCTGTGTAGATAATGGTGGGGAAGATATTTGTAGGAAGACACATTTTGATTTGCAAAGATCATGTGGATACTAAAACTCTCAAATGATTTCACATGATTTGGAGCAAGGCACAATGATCAGATAGACATGTCGTCAAATACTGAAAAGCCTGTTTTTTGAAATGTTCTCAGGTTTTTAAAGGTGTAATTATAGGCCCTGGCTGGGAAGTTCAGTTGGTTAGAGTGTCGTCCTGATATGCCAAGTTTGCAGGTTTGATCTCTGTTCACGGCACATACAAGATTCAACCAATGAATGCATAAATTAAGTGGAACAACAGATGGACCTCTCTCCCTCTCTCAAAATCAATAAAAAAGTTCAAAGGTGTAATTATACCTGTGGACTGTGGAGGGAGGTAATCTCAATCTATGACTGTTCTTTGTCTCTGCTTTCCCAGCAGCCCTGAACTCACCTGCAGGGAGCATGTCCCGCTTCTTTACTCCATCACTGTCACTTTGTTATCTCTAGGCAGTGTCAAGTTTGAAGAACACATTCACCCTTCCTCTATTTCCAGAGCACCTTTCCCCTTGGGCAACACGGAAGTGCACTGAGTGCCGGCTAAGTGAACCTTACTGAGGGAGACTGTGGAAGAAAAGGTATAAATTCTCGAACCACGTGCAACAAACAGTGCAATAATTTAATCTCCTCTTAACAGGGTCTTACAGGACACAAAATGTAGAAAGTGTATGGGTGTATTTTGTGAGACTGTGCTCAGAGATTACCCAGAGTGACCACGATTTGGGCAAGGCTGACTGTGCAAATCTCCAGCATTTGTAGGTGAAGCTGGTGCCAAGTAGTTCCTGCAAAGCAGCGGGGGAGGGATGTTTTTTTTGGGGGGGAGGCGTTCTCTACCAGAAACCCTTTTTTATTTTGGACAATAACCAAAGGCAGGGGACTTGTCTGGGCAAGTGCCCTGAGTCTGTTCTTGTGTGCTGTCATTTTCTCTTATCCCCACAAGTGTAGAGCTGAAGTGTAACAGTCTTATTGTGCGTGACTTACAAATTATAATGAATCTCACCAGATCGTGAACAAAGTGATTGTCCCCCACCCTCATGAACGAACAGGCCCACATTGAAATCTTAGTTGACGTCCCCCTTGTTGTCTGCTCCCAGCTAACTTGCTTTCATGGGGCAGAAGGACTCTTAGTTTTCTTCCCAGAAAACACAGCAGTAACTTTCCAGGAAGCTCCTGATGGCTCACTGTGCACCTAGAGGCACACCCCACACCAGAAAGGTGTACTACAAATCAAAGTCAGTGTCAGGGAAATTCTCCACTGATGCATGGAGTTAATTCCACAGCCCTGTGTGCTCCCAGGGAGCTCATAACTCTTCAGTGAAAGTTTATGAGATGGAGAACTTAATTCCATAAAAATGTGTTACACTTCCTCTAATGATTTTCTTTGAAGTTAACATGTATAATACACAGCCTACAGAGACCCTGGGTTAGTATCTTTGGAATTATTTATATGTAGCAAAGACAGCAAATTAACTCAGAGTACAGTCACAAGTACCCTCCCAATAATAATGAAATCTGATGTTAATTACACTGTTATCTCTTGGGTTAATGGCTCCTAATAGTGACTTAAATCACCACTCTATCTTGAATATCCAGCACATAAAACTTCTGTGCAGTGAGTACTGGTTAGGTATAGTGCTGTTCTTTTGTAGAAAATGTCCTAGATACTATGGCAACTGTTATTCTTAATCTAAATACTCACAACAAAGCCCTGGCCAGGTACCTCACTGGCTAGAGCATCATCCGGATATGCCAAGGTTGTGGGTTCAATTCCTCTTCAGGGCTCATAAGAATCAATTAATAATTGCATAAATAAGTGAATCAACAAATTAATGTCTTTCTCCCTTTCCCTCTCTGTCTCCCCTCTTCCTCTCTCTTTCTCTCTCTCTCTCAAAAATCAATAAGTAAATGCTCACACCAAGATCTTCTTGGATTTCCCTCCACTTCATACTGTTGGCAGTTCTCAAGGAAAGGTCGGCAATTTGATTGTAATATGGAAATCTGGAGTATAACATCCATCAGGGCAGGAAGGGGGTCTTCCCCAGTGGGCAGTACCATGCCTAGAACATAATAGGGACTCAGTACATACTTATTAAATGAATAACATTACCTGGTGATGAATAAGACATGTTTTCTAGACTTCATTTTTATAATCAATTATAGGTTAGTAATCCTAGGATTTTGACCTGAAACCTTTGGGAGGCAGGGGTATAGCTGAAGCCCTTGTTCTACCTTCTTACTTCTCACACATTCACCTTTCCAGGTAAATATTTTTATTTTGGCAATGTAGGAATTTCCAGTGACATTAGGCCATACAACCAAGGCCTCCTTGCTGGTGAGTGGGTCAAGATCAAACTCAGAACTGTCTAAGGTGCGGTCCTATGCTCTTTCCTCTTCATTGTACAACCTGCTTCCCTAGTTGCACAGGTACAGCACTTGAGTCCACTTAGACTACTGCATGCGCTGGCCTAACCACACATCCCCACATCTTTAATGCATGTAGGTGTGGCATCTGCTACCATTTTAGAGTCAACCTTCAAACCCCAGATGGTCGCAGGAACTCCATCCTTGTCTTTCTTCTATTTACAAGCATTTATGGGTACCTACTGGACAAAGTGTTCTGCTAGAAACTCAAAGACAGCAAAAGGTTAATGCCTGTGCTGAGAAATGTAGATATAAAGCAGGGAAAGAAGGACCTATGTGTCCCAGAGGCCCTCCCTGAGGAGGTGATGCTGAGCTGGGACCCAGGGAGCAGCTATGTCCTTGGTAGATCTTAGCTAACTGGTGTTTACCTGGATTGAGGGTTTCCTCTGGGTATGGCCTGATTAAGCAACTGGTTGAGCCTTCTCCAGGGGTAGCTGGCTGGAGTGTATGATCTAGACCAGGGCAGAAGGGCCACTTAGGGAACACGTTAGCATGCAGAGTTCCAGTCTCTGTCTTCAGCACTCGACTCAGTATTTGGCACGTCCTGGGTCACTCAGGTGCAGATAAGCAGTTGAGAGCCTCCAATCACACTGAGAGAGACTCTGAAGATAGTTCCCTGTAAAAGTAAAACTCTACTGGAATAATAAGTGTATATATGTAAATGATCACTAATGGGAACATTTAAGTGATTTTTAGAAGTGTATTTTTGTAAAACTAAAATAAAGAACAGACTTAAAAGTATGAAACTACTTCAGTACAAATTGAGTCTCACTTTGGTTCAAAGCTTCATTTCACTAAATACTGCCTACTCTAATCCTGGCTTTGTGCCATTTAAGTATTCCAGTGCAGGGTAGGGCCTGGGTATCTGTATGAATCACAGTTCTTGGAAATATTCTGGTTCTTGTATTTGTCTGGCACCTGGGATCCAGCAATTTTATGTGGCTTTTAAGCATGAAGTCTTTTTTGAAAAACAGGTACTTGTCTTCTTAGCACATTAACATTGAGTATCTGTGAAATCACAGAATCTCAGAACTTGGGTTGCAAGAAGTTTTCCTTAGCCCCCTGCTACTTAGCTCCGATTCACCATTGGCATAGCACTGGCACAGCTGCTCCTGGTTCCCAGTGTCAGTCTGGTTGACTCTCTGGTGCAGGTTTACCTGGGAAAGTCCCAGGTGCAAAGAGTGAGGCAGAATCAAGGCTCTTTGTCTGCCCTGCTGGTGTGTGGGCCTGCATGCCTGAGATCCTGATCCTCAGTGTTGCTTTCTCCTGTGTTCCTTGGTGAAATAACTCATGAATGCTTTAGAGAGAAAGGAGGAGATGGTATTGTGTGTGTGTGTGTGTGTGTGTGTGTGTGAGAGAGAGAGAGAGAGACAGACAGACAGACAGACAGAGACAGAGAGGGGAGAAATATTAATGATTGAGGGTGGGTGAAATTTATGAAATTAAGTTCTGTATTACAGGTAAAAAGTAGTTTCTGCCACACTGGCCACACCTACTGTAAAATTAGCCTGGGATCTTCCTGCCTCCTAGGGCCTAGTGCCCTCAAAGGGAAGTGGGGTGAGAGGGAGGGAGGGAGGGAGGGGATCCTACAGTAGTATATTTGGCTTTCTTAACTGTGTTTAGCTGGAAAATGGTTTGAAGTAGAACATTTCGTTTGTGAAGCTGGCAGTATAGCATTCTCCACCACGGTACAGGGGAAGACTCGAACATCCAGTTCTCTAAGTGCCCTGCTCTGAATTCAGGGTCTTAAACTAAGTTTCTTCATGACTATGTTTCCTAGCCTGATGGAGAGGCTCTAAGCAGTCATGACAAAATGAACCACTGTGTGTGGGGGTTTTTTGTAAGGAAAACTGCAGGAAACAACCAATGGCCTGTCTGGAGTAACTACCGTAGCTCATTGATTAGGAATTTGTGAGGGTCACTGCCATCTAGTGATGAGATGCTGGAAGACATCGCTGAGTCTGGTGCAGAAAGACTGTTCTGTTTATTCTCAGACTTTTGCCTCCTCTCCAGGCAGAACTAAGTAACAAAGCTCACTGCTGTATTCTATCTTGTGTTTTTTGGAAATGAAAAGAGCTGGGACAATTAATTATCACTCAGTTAAGAATATGTGTTTCTGAAGTGCGCAAGTACCTCTGAAGATAATTTTTCTTGCTGTTTTAGAGAGGGATACACAAACACATTTGAACACAAATAAGATAAGTTTGAGACTACATGTGAAGATTAATAAACATGTGATTATCAGAGTCACTGTAAAAAAGCGACAAGGGCTTAGTAAGCAATGCCACAGAAACCTGGGAGAGGCTGGCGACACCTAAGCTCAGATACTTAGGGGCCAGCCTGTCTGCTGTGCTGGGGCAGACAACTCACAGGCTTTGACAGATGGCCCAGAGGAGATGCAGGCGCCTTTCACTTCATTGTTAGAGGGTTTAGGGCACCAGGAGGAGGGAAGTCAGGGGAAATGAAACAAAGAAATTGCATGGAGCTCCCTGTGGGACCCACAGGGCAGAGATGCCCACACTCACCTCCAGGGAGGCCCCGTGGCCCCTGAGAGTGCAGAGAATCAGGGCACAGTGATGTGGGGGCAGCAGGTGGCACATGCCGCAGGGCCCCAGCCCCCTTTCCAGGCCCAAAAGAGCCCAGCTGGCAGTGGAGACAGCTGGGGAAGGGAGGGTGGGAGAGCAGTGGGTGGGCAGGACTGGGTGTGTGCGTGGCTGTGCATGCCACACTGGTTTTCTTTCTTCTGGGCTGTTGTCTGGGAAATTTTCAAACAGAAGCAATGAACACCTAAATACCCTTCACTTAGATTCAGCAATAGGCTTGGCCACCCTTGTTTCCTCTCAGTTCACTCTCTACGATCTCCCTATCCTATCTGTCTGTATCTGTCTGCCTGTACCTACCTACCTGCCTATTAATGTCTGTTTGTCTGTCTGTCTATCTATCTATCTGGACTTTTTGGACAGTTTGATAGTAATTTTCAGATATTCTGGCACTTCACCTCGAAGTGCTTTAGCACGCATCTTCTAGTAAGATCCATGTAATCACAATTACATGATCACACTTAAGAAAATTAATGATAATTTCCTAATATCATCTAAAAACTTGGGCTACAGGCTTCAATACACTAAATTGAGATTGTTTATATATCTCCAAGTGTGTCTACTAAAGAGATACCACCTCACACTCATCAGAATGTCTGCTATCCAAACACTGGAGGGTAGCAGGCATGGGCGAGGATGTGGAGAACCTGGGACCCTGTGCACGACTGGTGGGAAGGTGAAGTGCAGCTGCTGTGGAAGACAATATGGTGTCTCCTCAAAAACTTGAAAATAGGATTAGCTTATGATCTAGCAGTTCCACTTCTGGGCATATATCCAAAAGAACTGAAATCAGAGTCTCAAAGAGACACCTGTACTCCCGTGTTCATTGCGACATTATTCACAACATCCCGGATACTGGGAACTATCCAAATGCCCACCAGTAGGTGAATGGGCAAGCAAAATGTGTGTGTGTGTATATATATATACATACACACACACACATAATACCATAAAAAAGGAAGGGAATTCTGATATGTTATGAGGTGCATGAACCTGTGGACATTGTGCTGAGTGAAATAAGCCACTCACAAAAATACAAATGCTGTTTTATTGGACTTATAGGAGGTCCTCAACGTAGTCAGATTCATAGAGACTAGAAAGTGGAATGGTCTGTGCCAGGGGCTGGGAGAGGGAGAGAAGGGAGCTGTTTAATTGGATATAGAGTTTCAGCTTTGCAAGATGGGGCAGTTCTAGGGGTCTCTCGGAGACAGTGTGAGTGCAGTTGGCACTATTGCACTGTATACTAGGAAATAGTTAAGATGGTAAACTTTGTGTGTTTTTTATTTTTTCTTTACCACAGTTAAAAAAAAATAGTCCACATTGGAATCTGGAAACCCACTGGCATGAGGCAATGAACCTGCTTCTGATACCTGTTGGAGTTCATGTACCTAGTCTCAGTCTTCCCATCTATAGAATGGTATAAAACTCACTTCCTTGTGCACCACAAAGCTAGTTGTGTGGATTGAACAATAATGTGAAAGTGCTCTCCGTTTGCAGTAGTATACAAATTTCAGGGGTGTACCTTTGTGACTATGGACTGTTTCTGACTCTGCTATTGAGGAAGCATATATAATCTGGGCTTGTTTTAACTTTTAATGCAATTGTCTCCTCTGTTACCTGGGGATGTCAATGTAGCATAATATGACATCCTTTCAGACACTGGAGTTTAGAAAAACCTGATTTAAAAAATTCCATTCAAGCTTATATGTGCAACAAACTCCAGATAAAGGGGATGTCAATGAAACTTCAAGAAAAAAACCTCAACATTCTGGGAAAAGTAAACAATAATTTAAATATTTTAAATGGTGTTGCCTTGAGCATCATGATGCATCCCATGCCAGGGGTAGGTGATCCCTGGGGGCTACAAACAGTGTCTGATAAGTGTTTTTGGAAGCTGTGTGAGGACAAGCTAACCCATGAGTCCTTTGCAGAAGTCTGAAGGAGCAAAGGCGCCCGAATTACACGGTCCTACTCAGATGCAGTCTGTTTCCTCACTGTGGTGTTGAAAGATGTAGAACAAAATTAACACAATTCAGCTTTTGTCTTTGCTTTTTAGGCAGTGCAAATAAGTGAGCCATCAGAGAGCATGATTTCTTGTTCTCTTTCACTGTTTCCTGATGTATCAGTGGATAGGTACCCTCTTATCTCATACTTCCTGTCTTTTGTTTAGCAAAACTAAATTGAAGCTGATACACGTGTAAAGTCAGCAGGGTTAACTCTTTTGTTTAGATGGGAGTGAATATATGGGATGTGGACATGTATGTTCTTCCACACTGGCTGCCTTTTGCACACGTCTCTCTAGTAGACAGAGCTTTAGGGGCGTTTTTGCAAACAGGCTCTCTTTTGTAGCCTGCTGTTATTTTCTCCTGCAGGTCACCATCCTTCCTGGGTGTCATCATGAAGAGGTTTCTCCTACTTGGAACACTCAATATTTCTGGAATATTCCCTTCTGGAGTTTTACTTCTGTCTGCCTGTTTTGATTTTCTCCCTATATTTCTTCTATTCTATGTCCAGATGGGCTCCACAAACATTTCTTTATTCATTTCCTAACTTAAAGTATTATACTTTAAATTATATATAATGACAAATTTATTTTTCATTTTTTTATTGATAAGAGAGAGAAGAAGGGGGACAGAGAGAGAGGAATATTGATTTGTTGTTCTGCTTATTTATGCATTCATTAGTTGATTCTTGTAGGTACCCTGACTGAGTTGAACCCGCAACCTTGGCGCATCAGGATGGCACTGTAAATCCACTAAGATACCCAATCAGGGAAAATTTGTACATTTATATTTATTTAAGTTTATACACCATCCCACAGAAGTTTCTATGGACAGAGCAAGGCTGAGCAGGTTGTCCACTTCACTTCCAAACTGCCCCGTTTCTAAGGGCACAGGTGGCCTCGGGAACTGACTGTTGGCGAGTTTGAGGATTATGCAGAATCTTCTCTCCAGCCTGAGGTGCACAGGTTTGCTTTAGAACAAAGGGCGGAGGCAGGTCCATGTTCGGCTGTCGAGTTTCATAAAACTGTCTTACTTGTGTCATATTTGAAATCACAGTCATGGGCATTGCAGGAGTTACAATCCCTATGTTTTATTCTCACAGTTTTTAGCTTATTACAACTTAAACTTTGTAGAGACTTTGCCAGTAAAAGCATTACAAAAGATTAGATTTTAAATAAAATCTATTAGGAGGAATGAAAGTTGAAAATAATTCTCAGTAGATTTCCTACTGTCTGGCACATTGTGTCTATGAGTGGCCAGGACAGTGGAAGAATTCAGCTCTTTGTATGGAGGCAAAATAGTAGCCTAGTTGACTTGGAGAAAAATGTGGTTTTAATTATGTTCAGTGAACTCACTAGTTATGTTATCTCTGCCACCTTCAGCCCAGTTTAAGGCCCAGTGATGACATATGTATGTGACTGTGCATTTTATGAATACATGGGCCTTATTGTGAACATATGGGCTTAAATGAGAGGTTTTCTAAATCTAGTTTCTTTTGCTTGTTTAAAATCATGTTTTTAAAATACAGAATACTTACATATGATGAAACATGAGAACTGAAAGTCTTTCCCCACAATCTACCTCCCACGTGTACTCCTTTCCATGGAGCCAGCTAATTCTAGGGACATCTTTCACATCCTTCCGAAATTTCTCAATGAAAACATGCGCACAGATGCAGACATAGACATTGACACAGATAGGCGACCCCCCACCCCCGTAAACATGTGCATGGCTTTCCTTTTCACACAGTTGCAGTCGTACTGCAGGCTGTGCCCAGCTCAGACTGACGCAAGTATGATCAAGACCAACATTACCACCACTTTTGTGCGGGGAAGGGGTCCATCTGCATCCTGATCCTTCTTTCTATAATTTGATGAACATGTACTGAATGCTCATATGTGCCATAGCTCCTGCCAGGCAGGCGCAGCTCTGGGGGTAGGTTGTAAACAGGACTGGCCTGGGGAGGAGACTTTCCAGTTCTGAGCCGGAAACTTGTGAGCTGTCCCAGCAAGGACATCTCCTGTGGAGCTGAAGCAGCTGACATCCAGGAGCCTTGTCCACACAGGGAGGGAGAGAGCAGCGTCTCAGAGACCTGGGGATCGAGCGGAGGCCGGCAGGTTGCTCAGAGTCTGTCAGGGCAAGGGGTGAGGTCAGGGTGCGTGTGAGCATAGTGGTTGTGTTCGAAGGCAAAGATTATAGCACATGCAAAGGATTTGGGGCAGGATACGTGTCATGGGAGGAACCCCATGGTGGCTGGAGTGAAAGGGTGGGTATCAGGCATGGTGACAGGCCAAAACGACACCAAGACTCATGTTGTGTGGACCATGTGAGGGGTCTGGATTTGATACTAGGAGAACTGATGAGCGGGATGTGACTGCACATGTATGCAAGTGTGCCAAGTGTGGTGTGTGTCACGTGTGACTGTATAAGCATGTGGCACACTTGTGTATATGATGTGCATGTGCACGTGTGTGCAAGTGTGCATTGTATGAGCAGGTATGTGGTATGTGTGGTGCATGACTGATGTGCATGTGTGAGTGGGTATGGTGTATGTGGTGTGCACATGTGTGGTGTGTGTGCCATGTACAGGTGTGTGTATGTGTGTGAGTGGGTGGCATGGACATGGCTTCACATGCATGTGAACATGGTGTGTATGGTATGAACATGTGTATGTGTACATGCATGTGTGAGAATGTGTGTATGTGTGATGTGTGACATAGTTTCTATGCTATGAGCATGGCTTTGGCCACACTGTGGGTGATGGCTGGGTGGTAGGACCTAAAGGGGACTAGGGTAAATGTGGGAGACCCCTCAAGAGGTGATGAGTGGTGCATGCACAGCACTGGGGAAGTCTGGAGAAGGAGTGGGTCTGGGGAGAGGATGGCTCAGTGGTGGGCAGGCTGGAGCTGCGATACTGGGGCACAGTGATGTCAGTGGTGGTCAGATAAGAGTCTTGACTTAGGGACAGGCATCTGCTTCGGAGATGGACACTGGGAGTCATGGCATCTAATGCATGTGCAGCCATGAAAGTAAAGGGGCTGCAACTGGATAGAAACAGGGAGAGGAAGAGAGGGTCTGGGGTGCACACTGAGGAGCAGCAGGGGATGGTCAGTGAGCGGGTTGAGTGGGACCTTCCAGGAGCAAAGATGAGAAGGGGAGGGGCCCTTCTTACCTTCAACCCAGGACCTTAGCGACCCAGGGCATGAGTGAGGAGAGTCAGGTGAGCGAGGTTAGGAGGTAGGCACAGAGGGGAAATGGGATCCACTGGAAGGAGGGGTAGATGGGAGGGAACTGGGGGCATGGGTTAGCATGTGCTCTGCCTGAGGTCTGCTTGTTGTGTGTGTGTATATGTGGCATGTGCGTGCCATATGTGGGTGGTGTGTTTGTGCAGCATTTTATTTATGCACACATGTGTGACATGCACACATGTGACACACATACATTACACATGTGTCTCATGTGGTTTGTGCATGTGCCTGCACATTTGTGCAGATGGGTGTGTGCACACACATGCACTTGTATACATAGGTGAAGAATGATCTTCAGCACACCTATGGAGACTGAGTCTGGCTGGCTGGGTTGAAGGAGGGTGGGTGTGAATGGTGTGGATGATGGGGTAGGGTGGCAGTCAGGGGGTGCTCTTTCTGGCCTGAGGGAGGCATAGTGGGGAGAGTGGGAAGGAAAGGTTGGATTCTGGGTCCTCTGGTTTTTTTCCACCACAGCTACTCTGGCTGATTGCTGCTGGTCCCCAGCTGGTCCTTGGCGGGGAGGCTGGTCCCAGGCCACTGGAGCAGCCTCTGGCGCCACCTATTGGCAGGGTGTGCCCAGAACCTAGAGCCCTGAAAGGTGGCAGGTGATGCTGTTCCCAGGACTCACACTACCTCTCTGGGCACAGGTTCTGAGAAGCTGGCTGCTCCCAGCCCATGACCATACTGCGTCACTTTATGGTCTTGCTGCCATGGACAAAATTTTGTATGGAAGTCCCATTTTAGATAAACCCAATTGTCCTCAATTATGATTTCTGGATCCTTTACCTTCTCCACGTTAATGTACTCTCAGTGTAGGAAGGTGGTGGTGTCACTGCTAGATGTATTCATGTGTAAAGCACTTAGTCATTTAATTAGACAATGCACTGCCCTGTGCAGGCTATGAGGTGTGAGGCTGAAGGCTGAGCAACCTCAGTCATCCCAGGAATGCATTAATGCTTCCTAATGGGCTCGCCTGAGTGCCTTCTATTGTCCTATGTGTGTGTATGCATGTGTATTTTGCATTTAGAGAGGCTTTACATTTTTTCCCTGTTCTGGAAATTAAACAAGAGTGTTTGGTGGGATTGCAGAGCGCAGCTCTCGGGATGAGCTTCTAAGGAGGAAGGAGAAGGGTGAAGGCCTTGACTCCCCCGCCTTAATCTAGTCCATTATTCACCCTCTTTCACCTTGCTGAGAGCCTGGGAAACAGGCAGCAAGTCTGCTGATCATGTTTCTGGTGGTTAGATGGGGGAATGCCAGCTGAGGCGGCTGTCTGCCCAGAGTGCCTGGCAGTAGGTTAAGGCAGGGGCTCCCAGCTTCTTAAGCTGACATCGTATTGTTAGGGGTTCTAATGCCATCCCTTCCACTGCCTGCTGATGTGACCCCTTCTGTTTTAATGTCTGAAGAAATAAATGTTTTAGGGTTTCTTTAGAGGTAGAAGAAATGGACAGAATCCTAGTTTTGGTCCGTAAAGGACCCTATCATCATTTGGTCCCATGCTGCTATTTATAGATGAGAGAACAAGCTCAGAGAGGTAAAGCAACTTTTCCAGGATCACACAGCTCAGCAGAGGTGAAACTAGGTTTTCTGACTCTTCCTTCTTGAAGGGTCTGGTATCCTGAACACCTCCTTCCAGGCCTGTCCTGACCCCTGACCCACCTGGAGAGGACATGTATGCCCTCTTAGGAGAAGTGTCTTTCTTGTTTTCATTCCAGTTCTGTCATTTTCAGGGCATTACTTAGCCCCCAAGCCTCAGTTTCCCTCTCTGTTATGTGGGGATGATAGTTTCAAAGGCCTTGGAGAGGCTTTTTGGGTCAGAAGAAACAGGGAGTGGCAGCTAGGAGGAGAGCTGCGTGACTACTGAAGTCTGAGAAGGACCGTGTGACCTGTGATCTGGGATTGGCAATATTGGGTTTTCGGCTATAAGAGCATATGCAGGCCAGTCTGATACGTTACTTTTCAGTTGTGGAGAAATAGATCAGTATGTTTCTACACATCTCCAAAACGTAGTTGTGATATTTTTCTTACCTGCTATGCTTTGCAAGGAGTTTGGGCAAATGATTTTTCCATTTGCCTGTACCCTACTTCCTTTCAGAAATGGGAGGGGTCATTCATAGGGTGGCTGCTGTGTGTTTTCCTACTGTTAAACTGCCTCGTGGTCCAAGTGGACCTGAGATGTGGGCCACGGGTGTGAAGATCACCAGGAGTCCCCTTGGCCATAGGGAACTTCCCCGGCAGAGAGAGAGAGCTCCTGAAAGGTGGGCCCAGGGCCTTCTGGTGGGGACAGTGGTAGATGGAGAAAAGCCCAGAGCCAGGCATGAGGCCTGGTGCAGGGGACCCCTGGCTGGCTGGGGACCAGTGTGAGGGCCAGGAGCGGTGAAGGCCTTGTGGCAGGAAGGGTGGTGGCAGGTGGGAGATAGGGGTAGGGGTAGGGGTGGTAGAAAGCACATGCTGAGGGTCAGGCTGGCCTGGAAGCCCCTCTCACACACCTGAAAACTCAGATGTCCACTCATGGTCTGAAGCCTAATGTGCTGTGTTTGTTCATTTATGCATACATTAAAAAAAGACTAGCCTTGTGTCCACTCTGGGGCCATCACTGTGGTGGGGGCTGCCTCCACTGAGGAATGAGGCCCTGATGGCAGTCCCTGTACATGGATAGAGATGCAGACGCAGACGAGCCAGTCAGCCAGCCTGGGAGGTGCCGGGGTCTGCAGGACTGGAGGAGGGCCCTGGAGCTGGGCTGAGGAGATGGGCGTGGCTGGGTATAGGCGGAGCAATGGCAGCAGGGATTTCCAGGGCTTTTTACAAGTTTGGGAAATCAAAGAAAGGTTCTCAGTGTCACGGTCAGGCAGGGAAGGGATGTGATGAAATGTGCATTTTACTCTGCCTGTTGCAGGGAGAAGGGGACACTGGCTGCAGGAGAGAGGCCAATGGGGGCGTCACTGCCACACAGGAACACAGTAAAACCTGTTATCTATACAGGTTTTCATCTGCTATAAATGACATATTACCACGGCAGACAATTTGGAAAAATATATGGGTGTGGAAAGATAAGCGTCATCACCTATAATGATGCCTGCCAAACATGACTGGTAACTTATGCTGGTGCATTTCCTTTGAGAGCCTGCGTCTAAATGTGTGTGAATGTGTGTGCATGTGTGTGCAAATAGCGGTGTGTCTGTACTGCATACTGTTTGCATGGATCCATTGTCCTTAAAATGTGAATCTTTCACTTTGGACGGAAAATCTCACCTTTTATTCTTTTGTCCAACCAAGAACTAGTCTTCATTTACGAGGAGGGATTCTCGTTGGTGAGTGCGGTGTTACACTTGGTGCTAAGGCCTGGTCCTCTTGTTAACTGACAGGTGACTGGCCCATGAAAATTATAATTACATGAGTGTTTGCATCTTCACATCATCCTAGCATGGAACAAGAAGGGAGAGGCACTTGGCATCTGTTGTGGGTTTTCTTAACAACCTGTTCTTATGTCTCTATTGCTCACACTTGTGCTGCAAGTTCACTGACGTTTGTTCCCTGTGACTTTCTAGTGTGACTGTAGGGACACAATCCTGCATGGAAACACTGGCCGCTCCAGAGCAGTCAGGAGACCTTCCTCAGCTGGAAGAGGAGTCGAGAAAGTAGAGCTCAGGAATATGGCTCTGGGAATTAAAGCCCCAGGCACCTTCCAAGGACATTGGTTGTTAATAATGGAAGTGATTCAACTAATGCATTGTTTGTATGTCACTCGTGTGTTCAAACCATGCTCCTGACCCCTAACTTACCATCTTGACCCTGGGACACCGTGCCTGGAGAATAAGGACAAATTTTGGCTTCACCCCACGTTCTTACCTCCCTTTAGGAAAACAGAGTCTTGATATTAGTGAAATTTAATGTCCAGGTGAGAGCAATGTGATTGGGAGTAATGCATCTTTAAAAACAATTCCCTTTTATTCTAGAGTCATAACCTGTAATATGGGCACATGAAATTTCTGCGCTTGGATTTTTCTAGGAAGTGAGTTTTCTCAGATTGCCACCAGATGTCAGTAAAATCCCTCTTGAAATAAATGTTCAGTTGAACAAGTTGATGCTTGAGAAGGCAGTGGGGACCTCTAGAAGTTCATGTTTGGATGGGGCTCAGGGATGGCTGCAGTTCTGTGATTAGACCTCAAAATGGGTCCCTGGAACCTGGGGTGGGCCTGGAATTTTGAAAGCTTCCCCAGCTGGTGAACTGCAGCTCTTTGGCTGGCCCTCCTGCTTGTGCAGGGAGCCACAGCAATGGGCTTTGGTGGGGATGGCCCCCAACCAGGGTGATGGTGCTTCTACCAGCATCCAGACCCTTTGCTGGGAACCCTTTAAGTGTGGAACTGGATGCTAGCAGAGAGAGGCAATTGTCCTGCCTTAGTGTCATAATACTCGTTAATGCCGCTGTAGAAACCACATGGGATCCTTGCCAGGGACCCCGCCAGGATTGCTCTGCCTAAGGTGGGGAGACACCAGGAAGTAGGGGAAGGTACTGATGCCAGAGGAGCAATCAGATGCACCCATAGGCACAGCACTATGTTTCGTCACTTTGCCTTATAAACAGTAAGTGACTCTGGGCTGTTCTTTGTTGCTTATGAGGCCTAACAAGCCAAGGCTGCCACTTCCGTTTCCAGAAAGGGATGCCTGTGTGCCAACATTCCAATCATTTCACAGAAAGGTTTATTTTAGATTCTGGTTAAAAAGCAAAACAAAATAAAACTCTAAAACACTTCCTTGTCATATTCTATAAAATTGTCTTCCCTGTTCTTATTTATTTATGACAAATATTATTTATTTTCATTATCGAAAATTTAGATTGTATATAAGGAAAATCACAAAAATAAAAACTCCTTTCTCTTAGTGATAACCACTTTTGTAGGCCATCTCTAAAGGCTTTTTTCTATATGTATAATACTTTTGAAAAAAGATTTTTATTTATTCTGAGAGAGAGAGAGGAAGGGAGGGAAAAAGAGAGGGAGAGAAACATTGACATGTGAGAGAAACGACAGTCGGCTTTCTCTCACATGTGTCCCAGCTGGGGACCAGCTACCTGCCCCAGCAGGGATTGAACCGGCGCCCCCTTGCTTTGCAGGACAGTGCTCAACCGACTGAGCCATGCTGGTCAGGGTGATACACGGTATTCGTAAAAAAGATAACAGTGTACTTGCCAGTCTTTCAAAAATGCAGTGATAATGATTTATAATAAATAAAAACTAAGTAAATTCCACAGGTAGTTTTTTGTTTTCCAAAAGAAGTAAATGGAAGTAGATTAAAATCATGTAGAACCAAAGAGTCTAGCAGTTCCTCAAAGGGTTAAACGTAGAGTCACCATATTTTCCCATCAATTCCACTTGTAGGTATATATGCAAGAGAAATGAAAATACACATCTACACAAAAGCTTCTATGTGAATGTTTACAGCCACATCATTCGTGATTGCCAGAAGGTGAGAACAACCAGAGTGTTCAGCTGATGAATGGACAAACAAATATGGTCTGTTCATGCAATGGAATATTAATTAGGCCAGGAAAAGGAATGAAACACTAAGAAATGCTACAATGTGGATGAGCTATGAAAACGTTTTGCTACATGAAAGAAGCCAGCCACCAAAGACCCCGCATATGATCTGTTTATATGAAATTTCTGTTATAGGGAAATCTATAGGTTAGTGATTGCTTAGGGCACAAGTGGCAAACACAAGGCCTGCGGGCCGAATCTGACCGTCCACCTTGTTTTATCCAGCCTGGCACCCTGTTTCTACCCAGCGACAGTGCTGAGCTCCTTGCCCCTAGTTAAGGAGTAGTTACATGTATACAGTCCTGAAGTTACATTTGGCCCTTTGAAGGCAACTGCGAGGCTGATGTGGCCCCCAGTGAAAATCAGTTTGACACCCCTGGCTTAGGGCTTGGAGAGGTGAGGTAGACGGGACAATAGAAGGAAGATGATAGTGAAAGGGTGCAGTGATGTATTCTAAAACTGACTGTGGCAATGGTTGCACACATCTGTGAACACAGGGGTGAGCCAGAGTAGGTTTACAGTTGTTACACAAATAAATAGTGCAATAATTAATACATAATAAGAGAAGAATAAACTCTTTTGTGTTCTCACCACTGTAAATCCACTTTTGCCCACCTGTATATTAATATTAAAACATTGAATTGTATGAGTTAAATGGGTGAAATATACAATATATAAATTATATTTTATTAAAGCTGTTAAAAAGAAATGAATAGAACTATACTTGAGACCCTGGAAGGATCTTAGAGATCTGATAGTTGAGAACCTTAGATAGCCTGAAAACTGTCCCCTTATAAAACTGATACATAAATATAATTGACATTTAAATGCATAAATTTGAAAGAAAGAGAAATTCCCAAGGGCTCTGACACAAAGAAGAAACTGGAGATCAGAGGGGTCTGTGAATAAGAGGCCACACTGGCATCCTTGGGGGGTAAGAGGTTGGGACAAGGCTGGCACTGCTGGTCTCATGGACCCTGCAACCAACCCACAGATCTGAATTTCAATTTTTCTAAACAGATGATTGGCCTGTGTGAGATGGAACATTGAATGTGATGTTACTTTCCCCAAATGCCTGAAGTCAGGATCCTTGACAAGAATTCCCTTCTTGGTAAAAGGGTGTTCTAGAAATAATGCCCCTCCTCCCCACCATTAGTACTAGACAGGAGAGAAACTGGACCATCTTTAAACAGAGTGCTATAGGAATTATAGCTCTGGTGTTCTTGCTACACTGGTTTGAATCCATATTGCCAGCATAACCCGAGGTCCCCCAGGTTGAGAGTCAGCAGTCATCCTTGGGAGGGTTGTCTCCATCTCTGAAGCATCTTAAGTACTAGCCCTGAATGGCTTTGCATCATGGGTTCCCAACAGAGTTGTGCTGACGATGCACCCACAATCCCAAATTACAAAACCTAAGAGGAACCAACTCACCAAGAATAGAGACAAAGGATCCTCACATAAGAGAACCAAGAGAGAAAGATGAGAAAACAAGACTATGAAGCCCTGAAGAAGGAAATGTAATATAATTGAGTAATAAGACACCATGAAAATACAACAGGAAAATCTGAAGAAGAATCAAGTTGAACTTCTGGAAATGAAAACCATAGTCTTTAAAATTAAAACATAGCTCTGGCCAGGTAGCTCAGTTAGAGCGTTGTCCTGACACTCCAAGGTCGCAGGTCTGATCCCAGGTCAGGGCACATACAAGAGCTAACCAGTGAGTGCATAAATAAGTGAAACAACAAATAGATCTCTCTCCCCCTCTCTCTCTCTCCTCCCCCTCTCTTCCTCTCTCTTTCCCTCTCTCCCTTTTTCCTCTCTCTCTCTCTCAAATCAATACATAAAAATTAAAAAAAATTAATTTAAAACATAAATGAATGGTTTAAAGAGTTCATTGAATCTAGCTGAAAAGAGAATTTGCTAAGGTTTGAAGAAATTACTCAGGATGAAGACTAGCATGGTAGAGATGGGAACTATAAAATAGTGGCTGACAGGTTTCAACTTTTTTCTTTATTTTCACATGATGCAGGGAGGCTCAGGAAGATCAGGTGGTGTGCTCGAGGCTGCGAGAGGAACCTCACACCACTCGCTTGGTTCCAGGTCCTTGAGGTTTGGGGGGTGAACGCCACAGCACTTTCCTGCCTAGGAGCAAAGTTCTGGGGAAGTGTGGTGAAGGCTCTTTCATAGGGCTCCTGTGAGTTCAGTGATCGATATCCTGAAGTTGCTTAGAAATCTCCAAAGGACATTCAAAGGTTAATCCCCTTTACTGCCACTCCCACAACCACCTCCTTTCACACCTTCCAACTCCTGGAGGCGATTGTGGGAAGAGAACACACCACCCAAATGCTCTCCACAGAGACTAAGTTTCACTTACTGAAAAGGGAACACCGTTAGCAAGCCAAAGAATTTACTTACGTTTTGGAAAAGATAAACTGTTTGACCTATCACTTTAATGGAATTTGATCAAAACAATATAATAACCTGTGAGTGGAGACAATTAATGCTTAATACACCAAAAGTGAAGAAAATATTGATGGTACATTTCATCGTCCATCTACCATCTATTGTCATTGCTACCCACATCCATCTCCCACCTCCATTCTTTTTAAACCTTCATTAGTGGTGTTTTACAACCACTTTCTCTGGTTCCCCACTTCCTGCCCTGACCTTTTACAGCATTATTTTTGGGACTGAACCGTGAGGGAGGAGCCTTCTCTGAAAACCTTTGGGTCAGAATGGCACTGACTGGGACATATGCCAGCATTTTTCTTTGCCAGCTGATTCCACAGAATGCTGGTTGTGGGAAGTACCTCTGGGGTTGCACCCGGGGAGGGAATGTGTGAGCTCCACTCTGGGGAACAGGGAGCTGGCTTGACATACAGAGGTCACCACATGTTACAGTGAGGAGCACGTTTCTGTAGATGAGCCTGAATGATGGGTGTCTGTAAACACAGCCACACAGAAGAGGGCCAGGCTGGGCTCATGTCAGCTGAATCAGGATGCCCTTTGCAGCTGAGCAAATACTCAGTGGGGACATTGCTGGCACTGAAAGCCCCAGGAAGAACCCGCATAAACACGATGGCCAGCTGTTGCAACATGAAGTCACACGAATCTAGGATTATTTTTCTGCATACCTGAATGGTATCTGGAGATAGAGAAGGTGATTGTTAGTAGCAATGCTCTCAGGTTGCTTTAAACCTTTGTTGGCATAGGTTTCGGCACAGGCCTGAAAACTGACTAGAATGGGCAGCGGTGGGAGTGGGGAGTGATGAGTTGTATGTTATTAACATTATCCAGTGTAGCTGCGTTACGCCTAAAATGACAAAGACTAAAGAGAGACTTTCCAAGTGACCTCACCCTGGGGTACCAGCTTCCTCGGATCACAGTGAAGTCTTTCCCTGTTTCAGACCTCGGCTTTTCCGTAATCACATCAGTATGACTTAATGCATACATGCAGAGCTGTTTTTTCTTGTTTAGATGTGTAGACATTTAAGCACTACAAAATGTTTACTATAAACATAGACTTCTTTTTATGAAGACTTGCAACATCCTTTCTAAAATCTCATGCCATACACTTTTATCATTTTAGGGGGTCAATCAAACGTTATTGTAGAAAATTTTAAATATTTTAAATTCTCAGAATTCTGTAATATCTTACATGTTTCTTGTAATACATTGGCTTGGAGCACATTGACTTGCTGTGAGATTGCAATGGTGAATGCTAGTTCAGCGTGGGTGGCCCCTCAGCACAGTGGCAGTGCTGGTGCTGGGAGGGGGAATAGGCTGTCCAAGGGGGGCTGTGAGGGCTAAGAGCCATTCCCACCACTCACTGAGTGACCTTGGGCAAATTTCACAACTTGTCACAGACTCATTCTTCATTTGTAAAAAGGAGGATCGTATTACCCATCCCAGAGTGTTGTAGAGGAATTAAATGAGATACTGAAGAAAAGTGTCTAGAGGTGTGCCTTGTGATTATGCAAGAAATATTAGCCATTAATTAGCAGTGGATAAGCATTAGGAAGTTGCAAGACTTAGGATCTGACTCTGATTCTTGAGTTCTCATTGCCCTGTGTATACCAAGGAAGTAGCAGCAGTCCCAGGTGTGGGAGGGTCGGAATCCTTTATCCTTTTTAAGGAAAGAAAATGCATTTGGTGCAGAAGGAGGGATGGAAGTGGTTGTAGGATATTCCTGAGACCACATCACAGAAATTATATGAACCTCATAAATACACCCCACCAAACCCAAATGAAGCATAGTCTGCACTCAGTTATCCTTCAGTTGAATCTTGTCTCAGCCAGTGTGGGCTGCCATGAAGTACCTTAGACTGGGTGGCTTAAACAATGGAAATTTATTTCTTGTAGCTCTGGATTCTAAATGTTCAAAATCAGCAGGCTGACATGGTGAGATTCTGGTGAGGGCTCTCTTCCAGGTTCACAGAAGGCTACCTTCTCACTGTGTCTTCATGTGGTGGAGAGAGAGCAAGCTCTTTGTTGTTGAAGGGCACTAACCCCATTATAGGGACCCCGTGCTCATGACCTTTTGTAAACCTGATCACCTCCTAAAGGCCCCATCTTTAAATATTGGGGGTTAGGGCTTCAACATATGAATTTTTTTTTTTTGCAGGGGGCACATGTTTTAATCCATAGCAGATCCTGCTAAAGCCCACATAGGGAAGGTCAGTCACAGACAGGAAGGGACAGGCTTGTCAGCTTTGCTTTTTGTGATCTGAAAAATTCTTCCCCTGCTGAGAAAGATTTCCATGTGTGGATGCAAAATGTCTAGCACACAGTAGGAACTCAACTTGAAAAACGCCAATGATTTGCCACTTGAGGGCAGCCTGTCACTGATGAGAAAGTTACTAATGCCATTTTAAATTATTTTTTCCATAATAAGGTTTTGAAGTCTGTTGTGTTTTACACATATAGCACATCTCAGTCTGGCCTGGCCACACTGTTTGTGCTCCACAGCTATGTGTGGCTGGGGGCTACTGTATGGGACACACAGCTCTAGAATTCAAATTTTGACCTAAATCCTAATGGCTCAAATGACTTTATAAAGGTTCTTGATCCAATGAATCCCTTACTTCTAAGTTATGTAAGTAGACAGACAGCTACAGCTGCCCTTCTGTACCCCACCCCAAGGCCAATGGATGTGATTCATGTAGGGTTCACAGGACACATATCTAAGGAATGTTTCTGCTGGAGGCAGTGTGGTAGCCACAAAGAAGCAATAAATTCAGTCCCTACTCTAGGAGCTTGGGATTTAATTGAGAAGGTGATAAAGCTAGAAGGTCTTAAAGAAGGAAGAGATTACTTCAGCCCCAAATCTGGAGGTGAGGAGTGGAAAAAACTCAAGGGGGTGAAGCAGGAGATGCAGTGTCCTGTGGGAGCCCACTGAAAGGAGCTGGCCAGCACCTCTGTAACTGGTCACCTGCTGAACTCTGCTCCATCCAGATGTGACACCAGAAGGAGTGATGATCAAAGATGGCCATATAGCTGTCTCCTCTTTTCCGTGTCCAGGACTGAGTGCCTGAACTTAGAAGGCACACAGCAAACATTTGCCGAATGAATACCCTTTATGCACAACACTCACTTGTGGAAATGGATGTACAGGGTCCAATAGTATTGTCATTGCTCTTTTTGTTTCTCCAGCAGCTCAAACAGAAGGCTCTGGTTCTTCTAGTTTGGGGCTAGTTTTACTAATGAATAAATCTGAGATCTGCTCACACAACTTCCAAAAGTATCACTTTTTCTCTTCTCTTTCTCTCCCAATGTCGAGAATTGTACCTCACTTGTATCCTTCCTCAAGTCCCTGAGCATGTCTTATTATTGTTGTTGTTATGTTGAAACTCTGTTCTGGTCATCCTGGCTGGCCAGTGCTGTTTACTGGCCTTAAAGGGGGTAGCCTTTGTCTCATGGGAACAAGTCCATTCATTGCTTGGGGGCCATACAGCTGGGCTGGTGGTGTCCTGGTTGAACTGAAGATCTAGTCATAGCCCACAGAGTGAATGGGGCTGTTTGCCAAGATGAGTCCAATAGGGCTAATGGGATACATTTTCCTGAGCTATTATCCTATCGGATCACCACCTGCCTTTTTCTGCCTTTTTATCATGTTGCAGGCTACTTGTATGGTCAGCTCATGAGTGATAGGTATGCTTATTAATTGTATTCTTGGGGACAAACCCTCACTTTCCAAGGATCCCAATTTGGAAGCAAAAGTTTACATAGATTGCCATCCAGCATTTCTTTTTCTGTGTTGGAACCCAGTGGGAAACAGATAGAGGCAAGTTCACAGGGCTCTGCCTCCAGAATACAAGCCCAGCTAACCCGTGAGTACAGGAGATTCCTTGTCAGTGTTTGTTACTTGTGAGGGTAACTGCAGCTGAAGGACAAACAGACCGAAGATGGCATGAACTGTGTACAGTCACTTTCCTATCGTAGTATTTCTGAATTCTCATGACATATTTGTGAGGCCCTACTATGGGCTTGGGTATTCTTACCTGCAATGCAATTGTGTTAAAGCTTATTTCCTTTTGTAAATCAAATTATAATTTAAAGCAACTTGGAAAATTTATCAACAAGAACCAGTAATAATTCTTTTTGTATAATGAATACTCATTTCCTAATAATCTGATTCCAAAGTTTACATTTTTAATAGGTTGGTATTCATTTTGATATCAGCTTCTCCCCAAGTCCTGTGGCCATTAAACAAAAGGTGTTATTATCAGAGTCTAAACATAAATACATAATAATGCCATGACTTAGAGCATCAGGGAACAATGGAGTTAGGAAGTGAAACAGGCTTTCATAGAAATGTGAACTCATCTTCCCTGCTCATGGTATTTCTTATTACAAGTTAAACTATTTAAAATGATGGCTTAATGGGTGCTACCTGAAATGTGGGTGAGATAATGAGAATAAAATGCTTAACTTTTGCATTTCCTGACTGCTTTGTGTAGAAATTAGTAAATGCACTATCATAGAAAAATGGCTTTTTGAATTTAATATTTTATTCTTTTTATGCCCTATGCCCAAGAGAAAAATGGGGAAGAGATGCATTCTTAAGAGTCATGTTTCAAAGTAGCCTCCTTGGTGGGCTATCCAATGATTCTGTCCTGCTACCTCGAGGGACTGGCTGGGCCTGCGAAGGCGGGCTAAGGATGGCAGAGGTCAATCAGGCCCAATGATGAAGACTTAACCCCACCTGTTAACACACACCTGTATGTGTAGGGGGTGGGGTTGGAAGACATGGGGTAGGGGATATTTACTCTTTCTTCAGGAGCTTATAATCCTCCTGAAGGTGGACACCAGAGGGAGAAGATCTGTGATGATGATGGGTGTGGGGGTGGCCTGGGGTCACCACAGAGGGAAGCAGAAAGGGTGAGAAGTACCCACTCCCAGACTCTCCTCTGGGGTGGCCTCCTCAAGGTTGGGCCAGGCCACAGAGGGCACAGAGGTTTACATTAAGGTGACCTGATTTCTACAGGGCAAGAAGCACAAGAGAGCATAGCCACTAAATTGCAAATTGCCCATTAATTTTATGTGATGTGCTACTAAATTTTCTTAATTAAAAATAATTGTCCTGGGTTTGACCTACCTCATTCATGTTCTTAGTGTCTTTTGGGGGAACTTCATGGCTTTCAGGTCTGCCTGCTTCTGTGTGGTCACTAGGAGTGTGGTCCCCTCTTGTGCCTTACCACTCAGACACCTGCTGTGGTTCCCCACTCTGAGGGAACCTAGTCCAAACCCATGCTTTAGTGTAATGGACCATGGCTGGTGTCAGCTTCCAGAAGCTGGCTCTCTGCCCTCTGGGTCATGTGAGCACATAGTGGCCTGGTTTCTTCACTGGTTTCAGGATACAGAGACAGCAAGGGCCTTCCCTCCCACTCCCAGCCTGTCTCCATTCATCTAAATCTCTACCTATCTCCTTCTGTCTCAGCACAAGGCCCAGCTCTGTTCACCTCCCTACCTGTTCCTTAACCAGGCAGAAACACTGTTCTGGGGCCAGAGTTGTGTTTGAATTCTTTTTCTGTGGTTTCTTGCAGTGTTTTCTTGGACTCTCCCCCACTTAAGTTCTGTGAGACTCAGTTTCTTCATCAGTGAGTTAGGGCATTACTAGCTGTCAGGGGACTATTGGAAGAACTTAGCAAACAACACATTCAGCAGTTCAACCCTATGGAGCACTTTCTACATGTCAGGTACCACTTCTGGTGTTGGGGATGCCACGATGAGCCAATGCACTAGAATCATGAGACAGTAACAGTGCTTTCACAGACCTCTCTGAGGGATTTTTATTTCTACTTTATCATAGTCTGGTTACTTTCCTCACATTATACCTCTACCCCACCCCACTGGGCCTGACCACGGGACTAGTGCCCCTCGCATGGTCT
>VMDR010013277.1:0-25207 GCA_007922815.1 Macrotus californicus | reverse complement strand
TCACTTAGTTGTATTTTTTTTCTGGAGCTTTGATCTGTTCTTTCATTTGAGCCATATTTTTTTGTCTCGGTGCACTTGTTATAGTATAAGGGGCAGAGCCTTAGGTATTTGCCAGGGCAGGGCAACCCACCTTGCTGTGTTGTGATGCTGTCTGTGGGGGAGGGATCTGAGAGGAAACAGTGCCACTTGCTCTGCTCTCTGCTGGTTTTCAGTCACCTCCTCTACCCACAAGCAAATTGGGCCCTTCTGGTGCTGATTCCTGGGTGGGTGGGTTTGAATTATGTTTTAGGACCCTGTGGGTCTCTCCAATGAACTCTCCTGTGAGGCTGGGAGTTTCTCCTGCTGCTACAACCCCTACCGGTTTTTCTAGTCTGAGGTTTTGAGGCTTTATTTCCCCACACTGGAACCCTGGGTTTCGAGGTCTGTCTCGCTTCATAGTTGTTCCTCCCAGTTTATCTGCATGCAAGTGTGGGACCATCTGCTCCATCAGCCAAACACATCACCCAGTATGTGAGCCGCCACCTTGCCTGCCCCGGTCCTCCAGCCACTGCCTTGCCATGAGTCCTTTCCGCCCAGCTGCCCGTCTGCCCCTCCTACCAGTCTGGGTGAATGTTTCTTCTTTAACTCCTCGGCTGTCAGACTTCCATACAGCTTGATTTTCTGGCAGTTCTCATATGTTTGCTTTTTATTTCATTGATTTCTGCTCTTTTTAATTTCCTTCAAATTTCTTTAGGCTAATTTGTTCTTTACCTTCTTGAGAAAGAAGAAAGGGACATTCTTGTGATGGAGCTTAGATCTTGTTCTCAGGGTTTTTTTCCACTAAATGCATTTAGAGCTATACGTTTTCCTCTAAGCATCGTTTTAGCTTCATTTCAGTGGTCACATTTTATGTTTTTATTTTCTAATTCCATTATTTCTTCTTTGAACAGTGGCTATTTAGGAATCTTAATTGCCAAACAGTTGGGGATTTATATTCTTTCTGTTACTGATTTCGAGTTTATCATATTTTGCTGTGTATAATGTGTACCCATGTTTTTGGCCTAAACTTTCATGAAAAAATCTTTCATTTTAGTTTTTATATTCAATTATTTATTTATTTAATTTAGAAACAGAACTGATTATCATATTCCAGGGTATTATTTTGCATTCAGATATCCTTATTGCATTCTAGAGTTACACTTAATGTATAAGTATAAATAAAATAATTAAAAACATTTATATAGATATGGAATTAGTACTACCCATGTATAATATGCACCCTTATTTTTCCCTCAAAGATTTGGGCAATAAAGTGTGCACTATACATGGCAAAATATGGTAATTGTGCTGTAATCAGTGAACATTTTCTGTATTTCATCACTTTGAAATTTGCTAAAACTTCCAGCGTATGACCATTGAGATAAATGTCCCTTGGGTGCTGGCAGAGAGCATGTGTTGTGTAGTTGTCAGCTGTGGGGCCCTGCACGTGTCCGTTAAGTCAGGTTGATGAATTCTGATTGCTTATGTCTGCTACACCTTTTTGGATTTATCTGCTTGTTCTGTCACCACAGAGGTATGAGCAAATCTCAAACTTTGCTTTGTGGGTTTATTTCTTCTCTCGTTTTGTCAACTTTATAAATGGACTTTACTGAAATAAAATTCATACACAATAAGATTCCTTATGTGCACGATTCAGTAAGTTTTAAAAACAACTCTATCAGAATACAGTTTGCATATATTACACTGAGGTGCACAATTAAGCAGCTTCTGTATGTTGATAGATTTGTGCAGTTATCATTACAATTTTAGAATATTTTCATCATCCCAAAAGAAACCTATACCCTTTAGGAAGCCGTTCCCCATCCCCCTAGCAACCACTGACCTACCTCCCATCTCCATGGATCTGCCTGCTCGAGCATTCGATGTCAGTGGAATCATGCAATATGTGGCCTTTTCTACCTGGCTTCTTTCACTGAGCATGTTTTCAAAGTTCATCCATCCATGCTGAGGCATGGAACGGTTTTGCTCATTTTTATGGCTGCAGAATGTTCCATTTGATAGATATATACCACATTATGTTTGAACGTTTATCGGTTGACGGACACTTGTTTGCTTCCACCTTTTCGCTGTTAAGAACAATGCTGCCATGGGCATTGATGTGCAAGGCTTCGTGTATATCAAATGTATATTAAATATATATTCAGTCCCCTTGTGTGTATACCTAGGAGTGGGATTTCTGAGTCTCATGGTAACTCTGTGTTAAACTTTTTGAGGAATTGTTGAACTAGTTTCCAAAGTGACTGTGCCACTTACATCCCCTCCAGTAATGTCTGAAGGTCTCAGTTTCTCCACATCCTCACCAACGCTTGTTGTTGTCTGTCTTTTTTATTGTAGCGTGTAAGTGGCTGTGAAGTAGTATCTCTCTGTGGTTTTTATTTGCATTTCCTTGGCAGCTGACGAGGAACATCTTTTCTTGTGCTCACTTGCCACTTGTTTATCTCCTTTAGAGAAATGTCTGTTCAGTTCCTTTGCACACTTTTAAGTTCTGTGGTAATTTTATTGCTGCATTGTAAGAGTTCTGTTTATATTCTGGACACTACACCATATAATTTCTGAAAAATTTCTTCCATTCTGTGTGTGTTGCCTTTTCACTTTCTTGAAGTATCCTCTGATACACAAGAGTTTTTAATTTTGATGAGGTCTAGTTTATCTGTTTTCCCTCAGTTATTTGTGCTTCAGGTATCATTATCTAAGAAACTGTTGCCTCTTTCTTCTAAGAACTTTATAGTTTTAGCTCTTACATTCAGGTCTTTGGTCTAGTTAGAGTTAATTTCTGTATATAGTGTGAGGTAAGGATCAAATTTCATTCTGTTCTGTGTGAATATCCAGTTGTTCCAGCACCATTTGTTGAAAAGACGATCTTTTCCCTATTGCATTTTCCTGGAACCCTTGTCAAAAATCAATTGACCGAGGACCAACATTGCGTAATTGCACTGACGTGAAATAGCCAAGCTGATAGAGACATAAAATAGAACAGTGGCTACCAGCAGCTGGGGCAAACAAGGAATGGGGAATTAGTGTTGAATGGGGACAGAGTTTCAGCCTGGGATGCTGAGGAAGTGCTGGAGATGGACGGGGGTGATGGTTACACAACAGTGTGAACGTACTTAATGCCACTGATCTGCACACTTAAAAGTGGCTGAAAGTGCAGCCTAGGGGACGTAGTCAGTGATACTGTGGTAACTACGTGTGGTGCCACATGGGTATCGGAAATATTGGGCTGAACACTATGTAAGGTGTATGACTGTCTAACCACAATGCTGTGCCCCTGAAACTAATACAAAATAATATTACACGTAAACTGTAATTGAAAAATAAAACTTAGAAATGGCTTGAATGGTACATGTTATGTGTATGTGTATTTTACCACACTAAAAATATCAATTGCCTATAATTTTATGTATTTGCTCTTAGATTCTAAATCATATATATATAAATCATATATATATATATCTTTTTATGCCAGTACCACACTGTCTTTATTACCTAGCTTTACGGTAAGTTTTCAGGTCAGAGAGTGTCAATCCTCTAATTTTGTTGTTCTTTTCCAAGGTTGTTTTGGCCATTTTGGGCCCCTTGAATTCCCATATAAATTTTAGGATCAGCTTTCCAATGTTTGTAGAGAAGCCAGCTGTGTTTTTGGTTGAAACTGCATTAAATCTATAGATCAATTTGGGGAGTATTGTCATCAAACAAAATGAATTCCTTCAATTCGCAAACATGGGATGCTTTTCTATTTATTTAAACTGTCTTTATTATTTTTGAATGATGTTTTATAATTTTTAGTGTATGAGTCTTGAACTTCTTTTGTTAAAAGTTATTCCTAAGTATTTTATTCTTTTGGATGCCATTATAAATGGAATTGTTTTCTTAATTTCATTTCCAGACTATTTATTGCTAGTATATGGAAATACAACTGATTTTTATATGTTGATTATATGTCTTATAAACTTACTGAACTTGTTTACTGGCTCTAATATGTATATTTGGGGGAGCGGGTTGTGTGTGTGGATCACTTAGATTTCCTATCTACAAGCTCATGTCATCTACAGAGATGGTTTAACTTCTTTTTGTCCTGTTCAGTACCCTTTGTTTCTTTTTTGTGCCTGATTGACCCAGCTCGGACGCCCAGTAGCATGCTGAATAGAAGCTGAGAGAGAGCACGTCCTTGTGGTGTTCCTCATCTAAGGGGAAGGACTTTGGTCTTTGGCCATAGAGTCTGAGGTTAGCTGTGGGTTTTTCGTAGCTGCACTTTATTGGGTTGAGGAAATTCCCTTCTGTTTCCAGTTTATTGAGATTTTGTAATCATGAAAAGGTGTTGGATTTTGTAAGATGCTTTTTCTACATCTGTGGTTTTTGTCCCATATTCTGTTAATATTGATTACATTGATTATTTTTATATGTTGAAGTAAACCTATATTCCTGGGATCAGTCCCACTTGGTCATAGTGCTCATCCATTTTATTTGTTGGTGAATTCTGTTTGCTGTGATTTTGTTGAAGATGTTTTTGTGTCTGTGTTTTTAAGGGATTTTCATCTATAGTTTTCTTATGCTGTTTTTGTCTGGTTTTGATGTTAGGGTAATACTGACATCATAGAATGAGCTGAAAGTGTTTCTTCCTCTTCTACTTTTTGTAAGAGTTTATGAAGAATTGGTGTCAATTCTTTAAATGTTTGGTAGAATTCACTAGTGAAGGGATTTGATCCTAGACTTTTCTTTGTGTTTGGATGACTAATTCAATCTCTTTATTTGTTATAGATCTATTTAGATTTTTCATTCCTTCTGTATCAGTCTTGGTAGTTTGTGGCTTTAGGAATTTCAGTTGTTCAATTCATTGCCAAGCAACTGTGTGTTATGTTCCCTTATAGTCCTTTGGTTTCTGTTAAGTCAGCAGTGGTGTCCCCTCTTTTATTCCTGATTTCCGCAATTCAAGCCTTCTCTTTGCTTCTTGGACAGCCCAGCTAAGACCTTGTTTTGTTGATCTTTGCAAAGAGCCAACTTTTGATTTTCTCTGTTGTTTTTCGATTCTCTATTTCACATATTTCTGCTCTAATCTTTATTATTTTGTTTATTCTGTCTTCCTTTGTGTTTAGTTTGCTCTTTTCTAGTTTCCTAAGGTAGAAGGCTAGGTCGTTGACTTTCGGTAACTTTCTTCCTTTTTAATATGACCATGTACAGCTATGAATCTCCCTCCAACCACTGCTTTAGCTACATCCTATACATTTTGGTGTGTTGTGTTTTTGTTTCCATTTGTTTCGTAGTATTTTTAGTTTCCCTTGTGATTTCTTCACTGACCTATTTATTGGTCCATATTTGGGAGTGTATAATTTAATTCCCACATACTTGTGAAATTTCCTTCTGTTATTGATTTCTAATTTCACTGCATTGTGGTTGAAGGACATACCTAGCATGATTCCAAACCTTTTACACTTGTTGGGAGTTATTTTATGGCCTAACATGTGACCTATTCTGGAGAATGTTCCATGTGCCCTTGGAAAAAATGATTATGCTATTGGATAAAGACTGTTAGGTTTAATTGGTTTATAATGTTGTTTAAGTCTTTCGTTTCCTGGTTGATTTTCCATCTAGTTGTTCTGTTCATTACTGCAAAGTATTATAGTCTCCAACTGTTGTTAAATTGTCCATTTCCCCTTTAATTCTGTCAGGTTTTGATTCATATATCTTGGGGCTATGTTGTTAGGCACATATTTGTTTGTAATTATTATATATACTTCATGAATTTACCTTTTTATCAAAATAAAATGTTCTTTTATGGTAGTTACTAAACTTTTGGTCTTAGGCTTATTTTGGCTGATGTTAGTAGAGCTATTCGAGCTCCTTTTTGGTTTCTGTTTGCAAGATGCAACTTGGCTTACAAGGGGGTTATATCCCAATAGGCCCATTGTTAAGTTGGAAATATTGCAAATTGAATATGCACCTAATACACCTAACCTACTGAACATCATAGTTTAGCCTAGCCTACTTTAAAATTGCTCAGAACACTTACATTAGTCTAAAGTTAGGCAATTATCCTGAGTTTTTTCCTTTTCTAAATTTTCCAAATATATATAACTTCTTTAAAAATTATATTTTATCGACTATGCTGTTACAGTTGTCCCAATTTTTCCCCCTTTGTCCCCCTCCACCCAGCACCTCCTTTCCCTCAGGCATCCCCATACCATTGTTCATGTCCATGGGTCATGCATATAAGTTCTTTGGCTTCTTCATTTCTTATACTGTACTTTACAACCTCATGGCTATCTTGTAACTACCTATTTGTACTTCTTAATCCCCTCACCTCTTCACTTATTCCCCCTTATCCACTTCCCATCTGGCAACCATCAAAACGCTCCATATCCATGATTCTGTCTCTGTTCTTCTTGTTTGCTTAGTTTGTTTTTTAGATTCAATTGTTGATAGATATTTATTGCTATTTAATTGTTCATAGTTTTTGTCTCCTTTTCATATAATTCCCTTTAACATTTCATCTTATAATGGTTGGTGATGATGAACCTTTAGTTTTTTCTTGCTTGGAAAGCTCTATATCTGCCCTTCAATTCTAAATGATAGCTTTGCTTGATAGAGCAATCTTGGCTGTAGGTCTCTGCTTTTCATGACTTTGAACATTTCTTGCCAGTCCCTTCTAGCCTGTAAAGTTTCTTTTGAGAAATCAGCCAACAGTCTTATGGGAACACCCCTGTAGGTAACTAACTGCTTTTCTCTTGCAGCTTTTAAGATTCTCTCTTTATCTTTAAACTTTGGTGTTTTAATTATGATATGTCTTGGAGTGGGCCTCTTTGCATCCATCATAACTGGGACTCTCAGTGCTTCCTGGACCATGTCTATTTCCTTCACCAAATTAGAGAAGTTTTCTTTCATTATTTTTTCAAAAGGATTTCCAGTGTCTTCCTCTTTCTCTTCTCCTTCTGGCACCCCTATGATGCAAATGTTGGACCTCTTGAAGTTGTTCCAGAGACTGCTTACACTCTGTACATTTTTTTTTATTCTTTTTTCTTCTTGTTCTGATTGGTTGTTTTTTGCTTCCTTATGTTCCAAATCCTTGATCTGATTATTGGTTTCATCCACTCTACTGTTGTTTCCCTGTAAATTGTTCTTTATTTCACTTATTGTAGCCTTTGTTTCTGACTGGATTTTTTTTTTATGCTGCTGAGGTCCTCACTAAGTTCCTTGGGCATCCTCATAGCCAGTGTTTTGAACTCTGCATGTGATAGATTGCTTATCCCCATTCGTTTAGCTCTTTCTCTGGAGTTGTGTTCTGTTCTTTCATTTGGGCTATGTTTCTTTGTTTCCTCATTTTGGCAGCCTCCCTATGTTTGTCCCTATGTATTACGTAGAGCTGCTCTGACTGTGTGTCTTGGTAATGTGGCCTAATGTAGTAGGTGCCCTGTAGGGTCCAGTGGCACAGCCTCCCCTATCACTCAAGCTGTGCACTCAAGTGCACCCTTTATGTGAGCTAAGTACACCCTCCTCTTATAGTTGAGCCTTGGTTGCTGTTGGCAGGTCAATGGGAGGGATTTACCCAGGTCAGTCAGCTGCGAAGACTGGCTGTGACCACTGACCACCAACCTCTACCCTCTGTGAAGGATCAGCTGTATAGGGGTAGGGTGGTGGTTCTCCAAAGTGGTCTGTAGCTGTCCACTGGGTGCATTGGCCCTGGGGTTTCTTGGGTGGTGCAGGCCAAGGTCAGCACCCCCACCCTGTATTTTGCCTGGGGCCATGCTGCCTGAGCTATAAAGCAATTTGAGGTGGATGCTACTTGTGCTGGGCTTGGAGATTCCCAGGGGAAGCCAAGCTGTGAATCTAGGCTGGTTGCTGCTAGTGTGGAGCCTGGGGTTCACTGAGGCCAGCTGTTGCTTGAGTAGATTTAGGAAGTTGTGAAGCATAAGCCAAGACCAGATTAATATGGAAAAGCAGGGACCTCCAAGGTTGAGTCACACAGTGTTAGCCAGATTGATGGAGTCTCAGATATGGCATCAGCCTACCAGCTCTGTGGGGGGACAGTTTAGAAAAGGGACAATGGCCTCTGCTCATCTTGATGCCAGGCACTTTAGTTTCTCCCTGTATGCCACTGGTGCTTTCAAGCTGCTACCCCAGTGCTGGAGCTCAGAAGGAGTCAGTCTGAGTAGGTGAGTCCCTGTGTGGGTTCTTTAAGAAGAACTGCTTGTGGCTCCGGAAGTTTCTCCCACCGACTCAATCCCTGCTGGTTTTTGCAGCCAGAAGTTGTGGGGACTTATCTTCCTGGCACTGGTACCCTGGGCTAGGGGGTCTGGGACTCCTTGCTCCCAAGATATCCCTTCCAAATTTTTATCCACCACACATGGGTGAGGGACCAGCCTGTTCCATGCCTGCACCCCTCCTACCAATCTGGATGGATGTGGTTTCTTTAATTCCGTACTTGTCAGACTTCCATTCAACTTGATTTCTTTTTCTTTCTTTTTTTTTTTTACATTTTTAAAGATTTAATTTTTTTCTTCTTTTTTTAAATATTGTTGTTCAAGTACAATTGTCTCCATTTTTCCCCTTCGACTTGATTTCTGACAGTTCTGAGTGATGGTTGTTCTATATTTTAGTTGTAATTTTGATGTGGTTGTGTGATTGTGTGATGAGGTGAGCCATGTCTACCTACACCACTGTCTTGACAAGAAATTAAAAATCTAGTTTGCTTTAACTCAATTTCAATAGTATACAAAAACTTGGCTGCTATATAGCTCCATTTCCCTTCTCCTTTATGCTGTTATTGCACACAGATCAATTGTTTGTATATTTTGTGTTTATAAACACAGATGCACAATTATTGCTTTATGTAGTTGTATTTTAAGTTAAGGAGAAAAAGGTGTCATGACCAAAAAATACACTTACACTGTCTTCGTACACCTTTACCAGTGTTCTTTTTTGCTTCATGTTGACTTGAATTACTCTCTAGTGTCTTTCATTACAGTTTGAAGGGCTTCCTTTAGTGTTCCTCATAGGATAGGTCTCCCAGCAATGAATTCTCTTGGTTTTTGTTCAGCTGAGACTGTTTTAATTTGTTTCATTTTTGAAGCGCAGCTTTGCTGAATATAGAATCTCGGTTGACAGTGTTTTTCTTTCAGCACTCTGAATATGTCATCCCCACTGCCTTCTGGCCTCTGTAGTTTTTGATAAGAAAGCAGCCTTCTATCTTATTGAGGATTCTCTATATGCAATGAGTTGCTCTTCTTTTGCTACTTTCAAGATTCTTTGTCTTTCAACAGTTTGATTATGATGTGTCTAGGTGTGGATCTTTTTCATTTTATTTTACTTGGAATTCATTTAGCGTTATTTGTAGGTTAATATTTTTCATTAAATTGGCATAGTTTTAGGTCATTATTTTTTCAAATGTTCTTCTGCTCCTTTCTCCTTTTCTTCTGAGACTCCCATTGTACGTATGTTGGTATACTTGGTAGAAGAAGCTAAACTCTGAGCCTAGCAAGGATGGAAGATAGCAGCTGATTCCAAAACTGGTTACACTTAGAGGACATGGCCTGGGCCACTTTGTCTCCTGCAAGAATAAGCAGCAGGCCTTCTCTGGGCCAGCGGGTCATTAAATTAAAGCTCATGATCCCCTCTTGGTCATGTATGTCTTCAATGAGGTATTTCTTGCTGGGAGATGACAGATCATTGAACTAATGAGCTTGATTTGTTTTTTCTCTATAGGTTCAATGTTAACAACACTATTCTTCATCCGGAGATTGTGGAATGGTAAGTACAGCCTATGGCTACATTGGCTATTCCTTGTGCTCAGCTCGAGAAGGGGAGAGACCCTGCTGTTCCTGCCTGCTCCAACTCAGAACACCCATCAGACAAGCCACTTTCCAGAACCTCTTCTCTTAGATTGTCTTCTTTGTTTTTTGTTTGTCGGTTGGTTGGTGTTTTTGAAAGGACGTGAGTCATTTGAATGTCAATTAAATTTCTCTTATCATTTATTTTCAGTCTTTTAAAGCTTCTACTATAAATAAGCCAACCTTATGTAGCTCAGTTAAAGTAGATAGTAAGAAGAGTAAAAATAAATGTCATACATAATCCCATTATCGAAAGGTAAACATGTTTTCCTCCTGTAATGCATCTGTCTTGAGTAGTTGGCATCCTGTTATACATGTTCTGATGTTGCCTACTTTCTTCGCTTGATGTTGGCAGCCTTTGCCTGCAGCATAACTAGCTTCTGGTTGATCAAAGCAAGACAAGCTTTCTCAGGTTGGGTGTTGCCTCCGTGGACCCTGGGAGTGACCCTCCAACTCTGGTGTACCATCCTAATCATTGAGTTTTCTTCCTACTCATTGAGCCAAAATGTTTTTCTTTGTTATATGGCAGCACTTACCATGAATGTCGGGGAGAGGTAAGGCAGGGCCTTTGCCACATCATCACCTGACAGGGAGGTGTGCAGACTCCTCATGTCTGATCCTAAGGCCGTATGGTCACATTTCTCCATCTAGTTGGGAGAGCTCGCTCACCTACTCTTAGAACTTGGGAACAGTGACCTAAAGAATGAGTAGGAGTTGGCTGGTGAGGTCAGGGAAAGCATGGAGCAAAGGAGAAGGAGAGAATAATAAAGTCTGAGGGACCACTTGTTCAAAGGCTGGAGACAAGAGAAAGGGTAATGGCCTTGTGAGGCCAGTGTACAGCCACACACTGGGGAAGTGGCTCTGGTGGCTGATTGGAGACTTGGGCAGGGGATGGGTTGGCCATAGTGTCAACTTAGACTTTGTCTTGAGAGTGATGGGAACCAAAAGAAACCTTTGAGAGATTTAAGCAGGGGAAGGGTAGGATCAGGTTTGCATTCTAAAAAATCATTTTAGCTTTAGACTGAGACTCAGCTGTAGGGTGAGGGTGTGAACAGACTGGCAGATAGGCTGTTGCAGGGCCTACGTGGCAATGGAGGGCAGTGTGATGGAGTCGAGCCTAAGTGTCAGTCAGGGTGAATGCTCCTCAGAGGGCATTCGACAGCTGAGTGAAGGGTGAAGTTCAAAGTGACTCTGGGTTTTTGTCCTGAACAGCTGGGGACAAAAGATGGGGATGGCTGGGAGGGACAGGTTCTGTGGCAGATCAAGGACTTGTCTGGCATGTGTTGATTTTGAGTCAGGTGCCGGGGGAGAGAGGCTGGGCAGGAGGTGAAGATCTGGGGGCTGTGGACAGGCATCGCTACCGACCCCCTGGGGAGCTGCAGGGCAGGCCCACCAGCCTAGCTCCTCAGCAGCTCTGGCCCAGTGCCCATGGCAGCCACACTCTCTGCGGGTGGGGCCTGTGTCCCTCCGGTACGTGGCCGCCTCTTGTTTCTATAAAGTAACACATGCCTGGCCCATCTCTAGCCCCCGCTGACAGAAGAATAAATCCTGGACACTCAGGGATGGACTGAGTCCACTTACACTCCACACATGGCATTCCCTTGTGGCTGTTTAGAGTCGGACACTTACAGATGGGAGCTAAATTGTGCGCTCCAGCATCTCCGAAGGGACAAGTCATTAGTCCGTCACTTTAGAACAGGCACGCTTTAATTCTAATGACATTTCCAAGGCTTGGAAGTGGATTTGGCGTTCATAAGAACACTTCCCAACTTTATTAAAGCCAGCAGCAGAAAGGACTTATTTGGCATTTGATGGCAGTAGAACTATTTTAGAAATGTCACATTGTCCTTACTGCCTCAGGGGTGTGTTTTAATAGCGTGGGTGCTGGCGTGACAGTGATGGCAGCATCTCAGTGAGAGCCACAGTGGCCCTCCTCTCTTTGTGGCAGGTCCCTCATCTACAGGAGGGAGGGGATCTTCATAACCTTAAATTATGACTCACTGTTGCATCTTTGGGCTCCTGGGTCCTGAAGGCCTCTACCATCCTCTGTCTCTAGACCCATGGAGAGAAGCTGCCTGGCGTAATGGATGAACCACCCCTTCGGGCAAATCTAAATTCTGACCCCAGCCCACTCCCGTTGGAAAGTCACTGAACTTTTCTGAGCCCCAGCCTCTCCATTTGCAAAGATCCCACTTTCAAATACCAACACATTGGAGAGTCGGTGTCAACATGAATTTTGGAGGGAGACACTCCAGTCTGTAGCCCCGAGCCTCAGTTTCCTCTCCTACAAAGTAGGCGTGTTCTCCCTTGATGGATGGCTGAGGAAGTCAGTGAGAGCACCATTGCTGACACACCTGAGTTGTTCAGTACAGTGCCTGTCACCTTTTGAGACTTTCTGTGTGCCAGGTATTCTGCCAAGCACTTGACGCATGTCACCTTCTTTAAAGAGATATTTTACCTATGTTACGAGGTCGGTACTCTGATTACCCCGATGCTACAAATGAGAAAACTGAGGGGTTTGCCCAAGAAAAAGCCAGGAGCTGAGCCGCCCGATGGTTCCGGGATCTTGTGCTGCCCCTCGCAGGTCTGAGGAGCACCCTAGGGCAGGGGCCCACCTGAGTGTCAGCCTCTCTCCGTCCACTCATGGCCACTGGATGTACAGGGGTGCCCAGAGCCCACAGAGGGGATCTTGTGTGAGTCCAGGGTATGGGGGGTGCACTACGCCTCCTGCCACCAACACGCACCTGGCCCCTGATTAGCCTCTGGGTTGGGGGCTTGGGGTGCCTCCCAGAGCCTGTCTGATGGGGAGGCAGCAAGCAGCCTCTCCCAGTGCTCCCCAAGGTTCCTTTCTCGTTTTTGTTTGGGTGTCATTCATTTCCTTTTGGTGACTGCTTTATTGTTTTCCATTCTCTCAAGCAGTGCCTTTTTGATTTCCTGTAAATTCCTCTATAATCATACTCTTCCCCACAAACATGAGATTATAACTGATAATTTCTCTTCTTGTGCTGGTATTGCAGTTTGAATGTGGAGGTCAAAAGTTGAAACTTAATAAGAGCAGGCATCTCACTTCCATAATTTAGGCTGTGGTTCTCCTTTCTGTTCTGCAGATGATTAAATTGATCTGAAGGCGGGATGGGAAATAAAAGGAGATGCTTTAGTACTGTCTAATAGTGCAGTGCCTTGGATTTCAGTGAAGTACCTCCGGAAGCGACACAGGAGAGGTAGCATGTCAGCAAGTGCCGCGTGCCTTCCTGGGTTTTAAGTGAGACTGTGAAATTGAGTCATAGGTCAGTTTTAGAACTGTTAATTACCCCAAGCAGAGGTGTCTTGTCTGTATTAATGAGGCAGTGGAGTAAGAGATTTGTCCCTACCCCCATCCATTCCCTGGAGATGGTGAGCTGTGGATGGCTCAGGGACAGAAGCACACCAGGATCTTAGGTTTTGGCAGTGTGTCCCAAATTAGAAAAGGTGTGTCAGTGATGACCTAGATTTTTTGTGTGTATGTGAAAAGTGTTTCAGTAGGGTTGCTGTCTTTGTCCCCCCCCGTGGGTAGACACTTAACCCTAAGTTGACGAGAAACCCAAGTGGAAAGTGGGATTCTAAGCAGAGTGGGAACTTGACATACAGTGCACCAGAAGGCTAGAGACAGGATGTGGGTGCATCAGGCGCTGGCCCAGGCGTGGAGGTGGGCGTCCACACTTCCCCAGTGCAGCCCATGGCAGCCTGGCCCGGGCAGGTCTGAGGCCCACTGGGCTCACAGCCGCACTAAGCCATCATCACGCCGTGGCTCCGGCTTCTCTGAGAGGACTTACTGTTCGAGCCTCTTGAAGATACGTAATTCCAACCAGCTCTGTCTTTCTGTCCCTCCTGCTGTTCTGGGATTTTATCCTTGGCATTGCTGGGTCGGGGTGGAAGGAATGGCCTTGGGGGTCCTGTGGGATTGAATTCCCCCTGCCCTCTCTCACAGAAGCCTCCCCCATACACTCATCATCAGGAGAGTTGGAGCTCCTATCGTTCCCACTGGGTTTTGGTGAGCACTATGGCACTTTGGTGCTTATGGGCTGATTCTGGAAACACCTCATCCTGTCTCACTGCTGTTTTCGTTGGAGCATCAGACCTCAGTTAATTGGTGTCTTCATGCTGGTTTACTATCCAGAGGCAGTTTTGCGACCTGTGAATATTTACAGGGGGAAAAACTGCACAAATGAATCTCAGCCTAGTCCAGTTTTTGTGGTTGAAGGGTTCCGGGCCTGCGGCTGGGGACTCTGAGCCTCCCCCTGCCCACCCCGCCCATGGTGCTGCCTCTCTTTGGGAGCAGCCCAGGGTATGTTGATGCTCGGTGGCCAGGCCAGGAGCCAGGGCCCAGGGCCCCTGTGAGTGCTGGTCTCCCACACATGTCAGCTCCTCCTCCTGCTGCTGGAAGAGCCTGACGTGCCTTCTGTCCAGACTTCTTAAGTGGCATCATCAGTGTGGTCTTGTCTGAGCCTCGGTCCTCTGATGCTTCATGGAGGAGGTGACCTTCATCCTCTCTTGGGGATAGAACCCCTGCAGATCACATTTCTAACCATGACCTCACATATCCTTGAGCCAGATAAGGAGGCTCGGGGGGGAATGTGGCCTAAGCCTCCCTCACTCCGCGGCCATCAGACCTGCAGGGCGGGACCATGGTAGAATCCCCCTTTCCTTGCCTTTTCTGTGCTCAGGAGCTATGGAAATAACCTCATGAGATTCAGGGCCGTGAACTCCCCCCGAAAATGGGAGAAGCCATGCAGAATGCTGGCGTCGTCTTACTCGCAAGTTTCCAGAGCTTGTGTCGTGGAGAAAGCTGGGAGCACCGTCAGGCCCAGAGCGCCCTGCGGATAACCGGGGAGTCTGCACACAGGGCCGGCAGTTTTCAGGGCCTTTAAGGCTTGGGTTCAGCTGGGCCAGGCCGGTTTCTCCAGAGAACTGCCTTTGTGGGATAATTTGCTGTAGTTCCGTCAGATTTTTTTTTAATGTGACTAAAACATAAGTTCTGAGGAAATCAGCGAGAGGCCTAGTTTGCCATTTTCCCAAAGTTAAAATTGGAAAAGAAAGCAGGACCCTGGTCCTTGATGGCTGAAGATGCATAGCATCTCTGGAGGGAGGGCAGTGTGGTCTGGATTCCTTGTCTCCTTTCTCCTCGGGCTGGTTGTGTGTTTTGCCCTGCTCATCTCCAGGACCAGGGCACTCCGGCTGAGGGGAGGAGGCCGAGAGGAGAGCCTGTGGGTGGGCTCCTGGGCAGCCAAGTCCTGGGGCTGCCTCTTCCTACCTCTGGTTGGGGGCAGGCAGTGGTGGTGGAGTTTGGGCTGCTGTGCCCCTGTCCCGCCCAGGGCATGCCAGGCTGAGCAGCCCCCCACACTGACCTGGTGAACTGCCCCTGGGGTTGGGGGGAGATGGCCTCCTTTTCTTTTGAAATGAGGCCATTATCTCTCCTCGTTGAAGGTGTTTCCAGCTTTGGTGCAGTGTCCAAATGCTATTTCTAACCCGAAGTTTCTGTGTGTCTGCTCTGGGCCAGGCACTGTTCTGGCCCTGGCTGCCCTCCAGGGCTATGGTTTTGGAGGAGACTTAGGTGAAAGAGATTGCAAGTGTGAGAGCTTGCTGAGGATTCCTATGGCTGGCCAGGCTACAGAGAGAGCCAGCCTAGCCTGGTGTGGGGGATGGAGGGACCCCTCCTCCACCTTGAGAAAGGTGCCCCTCAGGTGGGAGCTGGCCAGTTCCAGGCAGAGGAGTGCGCTGTGGGGGTGGGGCCTGGAGAGCCTCACCAGTCACCTAGCAGTTTTGACTTCATCCCCAGGACATCTAAAGGGCACTGAAGGTTTTGGACAAGGACAAGCAAGGTCAGATTTGCATCTCCCAAAGATCCTGTGCCTGTCAGGGAGCAGACGGGCCTGGAGGCTTGGAGGCCAGCAGAGGCAGGAGAGGCTGTCCAGGCTGAAGGGTGTGGGGTCTGGATGGAGAGAAAGAGATGGTCTAAGAGAGGTTGTGGAGGTGGATTCACAGTCCTTGGTCATCAGTTGGATGTGGGAGCACTGGACGGACCAGAGGAAGGTGCCTGGGATGATGCCCGGTTATGTCTCAAGCAGTAGGGACGTCAGAGCCGTGAGTTGAGATGGGCACATGGATGGGCAGGAGCTCCGGTCACACTGAGCTGGGGGTGCCTGGGGGCCTGTGCCAGAGCAGATGGGAGAGCTAGGACAGAGGCGAGGCTGAGGGGCAGGGAAGGGAGGACCTGTCAGGGACACCAGGAGGGGAGGCAACGAGGTGTGACTCTCCGAGGGAGGTCAAGGGTGCCTCGGGATTTGGCAGCTAGGGTCATTATCCCGCACGTTGGTGTGGGCAGCAAGCAGGGCGTGGGGGCTGAAGGGAGAAGAGGGAAAGGGAAGGGAAGGAGATGGGGAAGGAAGAGATTTGAAGTAAAACGTAAAAGCTGCTCCCACCCCCCTCCCATGGCAAAGACCATTTCAGTTTCCTTTCCAGAAATGTGGCAGCAATAAAGCTTGGCTACAGGAGGGGGAGTGAGTGAGGGGTCATGGAGCGTTCAGTAATAGGTGCAGGTGGATGGAGGAGGCTGAGGCTGGGATCTGAGCCCAGGTGTGGGGGGGGAGGGGCTGAGCCTCATCTGGAAGAGGGCATCCCTTCCCTTAGAAGGGGAGGGAGGAGAGCATGAGGGGGCATTCCCAGCCGGGTTGTTTAGAGAAGAGGTGGAGTGTATCCAACTGCTGGCTTCTGTGCTCTCCAAAGAAGTAGGAGATGAGTTCATTCAGCCTCAGAGAAGGGAAGGGGGTACTGCAGAGGGGGCAGAGAGACTCAGGAAGGTGGAGAAGTTGAGAGTAGGCCTCCTCTATGCCCCCTTGCAACTCACGGCAGACCTGGGGCTGGCGGAGGCTGTGGGGCTGGAGATGAGGTGCTGCTGTGCCATCCACCCATCCACCACAGGCTTTCCCCACAGTTCCTGTAGCCCTGAAGCACACAGTCATGGGCATGGGCTCTGGCTTGACCCTCGTGCAGTTTGGCTAAGCTTGTTTGGGTAGATGGGCACAGGGCCTCGAGGTCTAAATTGTCAGGAGGAGTGGTAGCTAGAAGGATGGACCAGGGCTCTAAGCTGAATAGAGAGGCAGAGGGCCAGAGGCAAATGCAGCCTGGGCCTCTTTCCACCTGTGTTGTCACTCTGACCATCCCAGAGAGACCCACTCGCCCCTTACCAGGTCCTCGGGCTGGTGCTGAGCGGGGCAGCAGTGAGGAGCAAAGCACTGGGGGCTGCTAGGTCATCCTGCAAGTGGATTTGGACCTCAGGTGCCCCAGCTGCTCCTCTGAGTCCCATTTGTGACTCTGGACCCGCCAGGGCACAGGAACGAGCTTTCTGTTCCCCAGGTGGGGCTGCTTCCAGCACCCTCGTGCAGAACCAGAGACATCTTTATGATGGTAAAGAACAAACAGGCTCAGCGCCTGCCCCTCAGGGAGAAGACATGTTTGTTTGCAGAACTGTCAGTGGGCTTGGGGGTTAGCCTTGCCTGTGTTCCCCAGAAGGTTTACCCTCCTAAGAGGGCACCACTGTGCTGTCCAATGCCCTCCTCATTTCCTGGGGACAAAAGGCTGGCTGTCCTGGCTGGATGGTACCATGGAGACGGCAAGGCAGTGGCTCGGGCTGTTTCTGTGACGTCCTCCCTGCCATCCTATCTACCTCCGCTGAGGCCAGCTCAGGGTGGCCAGGCTTCCGAGGACAGCCAGTGGCTGGATGAGAGGCGCAGGGACAAAGGGCAGGCGCTGGTCTGCTGTCGTGAGACACGCTGGCTGTGCTGCCCTTGAGGGCACTTGAGTGTGCTCTCCCTGAGGCAGGGAGAGGTGGCTTTGTTGAAAGTGGGTCAGGAGGGATGGCTGAGGACTCTGTGCTCCTGATGACTGACCATGGCTGCCACTTAAATGCCCATGACCTGGAGTTGCTTATTAGATGTGGTGGAGGTAGAAAAGGAATATTTATTTAACTTCTCTGTGTGGGTCTTACTTGGGAATGAGATTGATTGCAAAGACCAGAAACCCTTAACCATATTCGTACAAATTGATGAGGGCCCCCTGGCGTCCAGTTGCAGGAAGTGCAGGGGATCTCCACCAGTCAGCAGCGTCCCTTGGCTGCACCACCTGCCCACCATAAACCCTTTCTCTCCTTGATGTTTTTCTGGTGTCTGCCCCTCAGCCCCTGCTTCTCTCTGCAGACTGGCTCCTTCCACATTCACTCCTGCACTTAGGCTGGAAGTGGGTGCACCACATGTCCCCCCACTCGCGCACCCCCCTCTGTCTCAGGCAGCGGCCTGAGTCCCCACGGGTGTGGGGAGGGAATGGGGGACCTCTTCAGCCAACTGAGCAGAGCCCTGAGAGGCAGCACACTTTAAGATTCAGGTGTAACAGCCTCACCGATGTAGATGTGACAGATGGGGAAACCGAGTCTCAGCACGGTGAGGCTTGTCTTGCCAAAGAACCTAGGCTTCTTCCACCACCTACAGCAGCTCCCAGATCTTGTAACTGGACACAGCCTGCACGTCTGAGGCTGCCATTAGCTGAGGATGGGCAGTGCTTCGTGTTTCTCTCACTCCTTCAGACTGACGGTCCACCCTGCCGCCACCCCTACGCCCAGGCAGCCCATCTGTAGCTTAACTGGGCACCACCTGGCCCTGTGAAGCTTCCCAGGTTGTGCAGGTGTGGCGGCTCCAGGGTCTCTCTGGAGGGGTCCAGCCAGCTCCTGCTGGAAGTCCCTGACTTGCCCTTTTGTCTTTCTCCTCCCTGAAGCCGGGTCTTCAAGACAGACATGGAGCTGGAGGTTTTGCGCTACACCAATAGAATCTCCAGCGAGGCCCACCGGGAGGTAAGCAGGGCCCTGGCTTGTTGGGATGCTGTTCTGGCTGGGGCGTGGGTGGGGGCAAGCACACTGCTGTGTGGAGGGGTGAGAGGTGTCTCAGGGTGGCTGCAGTCCCAAGTGCCAGTGGGGCAGGCAGGAAGGCCGCTTCAGGCCATACACAGTGATGTCTTTTCTCTGTTCCCCAGTGGGGCAGGGCAGGGGCAGCAGAGGTTCAGGCACCCCCCTCAGGGAATTCCTCAGCTTGAAGGCCCCACTTCCAGGAGGGTGGGGCTTTCCTTCCCAGAATTCCCAAAGTTCCAGCTCCTTTTTAAAGAATCTTTTGTTCTTACCCACAGTCCAAGCACATTTATTGCTGTCCTTCATTAAATGTCCTCTCATCGTTCTTTCCCCAAACTTCCCCTTTACTTTCCCTGAGGAGTGGGCACAAGTACAGAGTATTTTTGGAGAGACTGTCAGGGTGACTGGGGTAGCCTGGTGCCTGCTTGGTGACAGTCACGGCTTTGTGTCTGGAGACAGACATGGGTCATTTGTGGACAGCAGAATCTCTTGTATAAGCTCATTTTTTCTCTGTTTTATTTTTCAGTTATAGTTTGCACTCAGTATTATTCTGTATTCCTTTCGGGTGTGCAGCATAGTGGGTAGTCATCCACTTTACCCGGGGCTCCCAGACAGCTTCAGTGCCTGCCTGCCTGGCCCTACGTGCAGCTATGGCGATATCGTTGACTGTGTCCCCTGCACTGCGCTTTGCCCCCCACGGCTACTCTGTGACTGCTGATTGGTCCTTCTTAACCCCTTCACCTTTTCACCCAGCTCCCCGACCCCTACCACCTGGCAACCACCAGTCTGCTCTCTGTGTCTATGAGTTCTTTCAGTTTTGTTTGTTCATTTATTTTGTTCTTTAGATTCCACATATAAGTAAAATCATATGGTATTTGTCTTTGACATACTTCCCTAAGCATAACACCCTCTGGGTCCACCCATGCTGTCACAGTGGTAACGTGTCGTTTTTTATGGATGGCCAAGTAATATCCCATTGCATATACGTGCCGCCACTTTTTATCCACTCCTCTATTGGTGGGCACCTGGGGGCTTCCATGTCTTGGCGATTGTAAATAACGCTGCAGTGAACATGGGGGTGCACGGGTTCTTCCAGTGGAAGTTAAACAAAGGACACCTGCAGGGACAGTCGCCGTGACTCTCTGAACATGGAGCATCCGCAGATGTCGTGGTCAGATGCTCACTGCCTTCAGCCCGCCGCCGATCTGTGCTGGGCGTCCGTTGGCCCCTGAAGGGGAGAGCCCCAGAGTGGCTTCAATAAACTGTGTGACTTTTGGGACTTCTGTGCACCGCTGTGTGCGCATATCACTCTTTCCTTTTTTTAAAGAGGAGATTCTTTTGAAAAAGTGCTACACGTAATTTATCAGGCGGTGCCACTTACCTCCGTGATACAAATGTACCTCTCCTCCCCTCCAGGTGATGAAGGCTGCAAGAGTGGGGATGAAAGAATATGAGATGGAAAGGTAAGCCACTGTGTTTCTCCGGGTGAAGATTAAATTGTGGAAAGAGTGATTTACATCCCGAACAGGTAACAGGCAGGGTGCCTCTGGGACGCGCACAGGTCGAGAGGGGCTGCAGCGGGGCCTGGGCATCTTGGGCGGAGAGGGTTTTCCTCCAGCCGTGGCCACCTTGCCGGCGCCTGGCAGAGTGTTTGATGGTAATGGCCTGTGATTGCTTCTCAGGCTGCTTTGTGCCCCATCATTCCAGCCTCTGGACTGTGTTTGTGCAATTTGCGGGAAACTTTACCAAAGAGCTGCTGTTGTGATTCCGAAAGGCACTAGTGAAACAGCTTGCCATTTTTATGTGTAAACACTGTCATTATGTCCGCTGTGCTTGGACAATTGGGTCTCAGGATGGTTAAGTGGCTCATAAAGTATTCTGGGGAGCTCCATTGGCCTAGGGCTCAAATAGGCTTGCAGCAAGCCAGTGCTTCCTGGTGCTTCCTGGGGCTGCCCAGCCTCCGTGGGTGTGGATGGCCAGTCCCCAGCCTTGCTCCAGGACCACAGTGAGCATGCTGCAGCTCACGGCATGAGGAAGCCCTTGGTCAGACCCAAACTGCTCCACTGGCTCCCCCTCTACCTATATCGTGAATCACCCACCAGTGGCTGCACCATCTGGAAGCCCCCTTGGGGAGAGGACAAGGAATAGGCTGCCATTTGCCGCCCCCACCCCCTACATAATAACAAATCCACGTTTCATCTCTGCCCCTAGTCCCGGGCACAGAGCTTCTGAAAGCCTCAGGATTCCCCCAGTGACAGAGTCTGTTGTTATTCATAATGAGCCCCTTTCAACCAGGCCTGAGGTTATGCTAATGACTCCTGAGGCTGGGGGCTGGTAACTGGGGATCCATCCCTATGATTGAAGGGTCCGAACTTTGAGCCCGGACCCCAACCCCTGGGAGCGAGGGCCTGGAGATTGCATTCTGACCGGTGATTTAATCAACTCTGCCTGGGAAATGGAGCCTCTGGATACCTTAAACCACGGGGTTTGGAGAGCTTTGGGTTGGTGAATACAGTGGGGGTGCTGGGAGGGGGACCTCCTGGAGGGCATCGAAGCTCCACATCCTTCCCCCACACCTCACCCGGTGCATCTCTTCCATCTGGCTCTTCCTGAGCTGTAATCTCGATAATAAAGTGGTAACAGTAAATGAAGCACTTCCCTGAGTTCTGTGAGCCATTTTGGCAAATTATCAAACCCAAAGAGACACCCCGCCCCCACCTCCGATTATAGCTAGTCAGTCAGAAGAATGAGAGGCCTGGACTCATGTCTGAAGTGGAGGCAGTCTTGTGGGACTGAGCCCTTTGACCTGTGGGGTCTGTGGAAACTCTGCAGTTGGCGCCAGACGTACATTGCAGGGCACCCAGGTGGTGTCCACAGAGAATCAGAGAGTGGGTTGTATGGAAAACGCACATTTGGTGTCAGAAGTATGGTGAGTACAGGAAAAAGACTTTTACCTTTTATCCTTGCCCCAGCCCGTCCCAGTCCTGGACTGCCCTTTCCTACCTGGGCTTAGAGCTTGGCGCTATGTCCCCTTGCCCACCTTGCAGGGCCCAAGTCCGGCTGGGGCACCCCAGGGCCCACTCTGCCTCCAGTCCCCCCTCCCAGCCTTTCAAGCCTGCGCTTTGTCAGCACTGGGTGGGGGGCGGGGCGAGGAGCGGGCGGAGTCAGGGGTGGGCAGCAAGGACATTAGTTCCTCATCACACTGCTCAGGAGTTGGTGTCTTTTTCAAAGTCTGACCCTGAAAGGAGTTCCGGACAGGGAACCTCTGTGTTTCTCCTCTTACCCTGGGTGGTAGGAGGTAAACATGTCCTTGAAAGCTCTGGTTGCTATGGCATTCCAGGAGGGGCCAAAGGAGAGCCTCACCAAGGACCCTGGGGGTGGGGAAGGGCATGCAGAGCGGCCCAGCCTCTGCCTCCACGTGCTCAGCACTGCAGTGCGGTGTCTGCTCAGGATTCCCAGCGTCCCCGATCCCCAAGGATCTGGAACGGAAAGAGTTCTGCCCTGCTACCTGGGTGATGGGCCGGGCAGTGGTCCCTGAGATTGGCACTGCCCCAGAAATCTGTTCTCATCTGAATTGGCCTAGAGGTGACCCACAGCTGATGTCTCAAATAAAAATAACCCAGAAATTGGAGCAGGACTGGCTTGCCCCAGTGTGGAACCTTGCCGTCTGCTGCACGCTGGCAGCCTCGTGCCCTGCACTGCAGGGAGCCGAGCTCCGAAGGTGACTCCTAGGAGGGACCTGGGCTGTTCTCCGGCCCGCGGTCCACAGCTCAGCCCTGCTGCAGCCAGATGGGCCTGTGTGCGAGCTCTGCCCAGGGGCTGGCCGGGGGACGTTCTCCACCTCCCATCCCTCCCCACCCCCCACGGCAATGACAGTCTTTTTTTACCCTTTAATAGGAAATTGTTAGTACACCCCCCCCACAACGAATCATGTCATTTCTCCCTATAAATACATCAGTAGGGGTGTCAGTTGATGAGGATGTTTTTCCCTTTACATAACCACCATGTCATTAGTACAAATAATCAAATTAGCAGTAGTTCTTCAAAATTATCAATATCTAGTCTGTGTTGGTCTAAAACTATCTTTTCAGAGTTGGTTTGTTCAAGGTGGGGTCCAAAGTCTATGAGATGCATTTGGCTGTTGTTTGAAGGAGGGTCTCTTCACGCTGACCCCAGGGGGATGTCACCTCTGTCCTCAAACTCCTCAGCCTCCACCCCTCCCCCATTCTTGGGTTCAACACACAGCTGCCACCCCTGCATCAGGGACATTTCTCAGAGAAATGAGCCTGAAGATCTCGGCCGAAAGCAGCTGGCCTGAGGGTGCTGAGCAGCATTAATTCAGCGTAACGTGCCAGGCATGTGCACTGACGTGCCCGTGTGTGCCTGCCCTAGGAGTATCGACTTGCCGGTCCCTGAGAGCTGGGAGCAGGGGCTCCTGGGGTACAGTGTGGGTAGGGGTGGGGGACTGCTCTGGGAAAAGCTGAAGCAGAGATGGCAAGAGATGGACACTGTTCCTGAAGCACAGGTGGCTGGGGTGACCTTTGCAGGCAGAGGGTATCGCCCCCCTGAAAACAGGAGGAGGATGATTGTGCTAGGACATTGTCCCGTCTAGGGGTGTCCCTGGCCAGATGGGAGGAGGGCACAGTGCCAGCCTAAGCCTCTGGGAACGTCTGCAGCTCTGAGGTGGGCGACTTCATTCTCCCTCGAGCCCCCTCCCCGTGGGCACACTTTTCTGTCACTGCTGGGCAGCTGGCGGTCACAGTTCTGTAGCTGCGTCCTTGGGAGCCTGGACGCTACTTCTTGGAGGCTTGGTCCTGTTTATCTGCACCATGGTTCTTGTCAGGACGTGCATGTGGGAGCATTGGATGGATGGGGGAGAGAAAAAGAAAATGTCCTAAGCTGTTTCTCTGCTGTCGCCGGTGCCATTGTGGACTTGAGCCTTCTTTTCTCAACCAGGTGAAGCATGTGAAGCCCCATCTGAATTGTTAGTCCCCCGCAGGGCGTGGCCCTTTAAGCACAGGTTGGACTTACCCCTGGGAAAGCCACCGACTCCTGGGTTAGAAGAACATCCCTAGAACCAGCGGGACATTCTCCTGAGCGCCTGGCACCCCTAGACCACAGAGGGACACAGGGGAAGAAGGGCAGGGACTCCAGTGTGTGAGACTGGAGGGAGGGTGGGGGTAGGGGTGGCGGGGTGGGGAGCGCCACCGATTTTCTCCAAGGAGGGCAGACCACTGCCACCAAGACAGTGGTGCTCGGGCCCAGACTCGAGAGGTGCCAGCCAGGAGACCCAGTTCTAAGAGTTACGCTTTAAAAAAGAAATCCTCACCCAAGGATATGCTTGTCGATTTGAGAGAGAGAGAAACATCGATCAGCTGCTTCCCATATGGGCCCTGACCAGGGATCAAATCCGCAACCTTTTGATGCACAGGACGATGCTCCAACCGAGCCACCTGGCCAGGCCTATGCTTCTTAAAAAAAGTTATTATCCAAAGTTTGTTATAAAATCTTGAGGGCATGCTAAGAAAAAGTGCGCTGATGGCATTTATTAAGACACCTCCTCCTCTGTGCTGTGCCCGTGAGTGGGGTTTCAAGGAGTGAGAACCATTTTCCCCAATTGACGTGTAGTAAATCGTGTTAAACCAATAAGACATAATGTTTGGGTAAATCAGGCGCTAACAGCATCTGACTGCAGGCCCAACCAGGCAGGCCACTTTACTGCTCATATTATTTAACGTTAGTGGCGTAACCAGCTTGTAGCCGGCTGGCTTGGGGCCGGCAGCTGAATCAATTACCTGCAAACGCTAATTTAGAGCATGCTCAATTGGCTGTGTAAGCAGGTCCCGGTTCACGTTTGCCACAAGGAGATGAATAACTTGATGTTTTTGACAGCCTGGGACCTTAATTGAAATTATGCTCTTTCTCTCCAAACGGTGAATGGGGCATCGCGGGCCCTCCCATGACAGCTTCTGTGGGGACTGCGGAGTCATTTGAAAGGCAGAGGGACGGTGAGGAGTGCCGGGGAGCATCATGGCGCTGTCCCCGCCCCTGGGCTGGGGCCCTTCTTGGCAAACGCTGGGGCCCTTCTTGGCAAACTCCCCAAGCCCATCTGGAGACCGTTGGCGGGGCCTGGGTTTCCTCTTCAACACAGACAGCAGCCCCCACCAACAGGTTCCTGTTGCCTTTCAGCCCCTTATTTTTTTTTAAATATATTTTATTGATTATACTATTACAGTTGTCCCATCCCCTCCCCACCGCCCGTCCTGCACACCCCTTCCCCCCACACTCCCCCTCTTTAGTTCATGTCCATGGGTCATATATATGAGTTCTTTGGCTTCTACATTTCCTATACTATTCTTTTTTTTTTTTCTATTTAAGTTTTCTTTAATATATATCTCATGTCTCTTTTTCTTTTTTT
>VMDR010013276.1:0-25211 GCA_007922815.1 Macrotus californicus | reverse complement strand
TTTACCAAATGCCTTCCCTGATTCTATAGAAAGTATTGTATGTCCTTTCCCTTTGATTTGTTAAACTTCCAATATCCAGCCGACTTGGTCTTCCAAAGTTTTTACAGTTCCACATCTGTAAAGTTGACTTGGTCATCGTCTCTAGGGAACTGGCTTCCAGCCTCCACTGTGGCCCGGTCATAATAATAGTTTTAGCTGAAACGTAATGCCCATTGTCTGTTTCACAGTTCACATTCTCTTGGTTAAAAAGTTTCCTGAGAGTCCTGGCTGGTGTAGCTCAGTGGATTGAGCGCTGGCTTGCAAACCAAAATGTCGAGGGTTTGATTCCCAGTCAGGACATATGCCTGGGTTGCAGGCTGGGTCCCCAGTAGGGGGCTGAGTGAGAGCCAACCACACATTGATATTTCTCTTTCTCTCTGTTCCCATCTGTCTAAAAATAAAGAAATAAAGTCTTTAAAAAAAAAAAAGACTCACCACATTTAAAAAAAAAAAGTTTTCTGAGAAAGACTCATTTTATTTTTACTTTATTTTTATTTTATCAGCCTCTGGAATTCTATTATCTAACATCCACATTCCTAAGGTTACTGCCAGCTTGTCGTCCACTGATTTCCACTCATGTCATGATGGGAAATTCTAATCCATTGAGCATCTGCTCTTCCTTTGGAAAGCAGAGTGTTTGTGGTACTTTGAATCATGGTTCCCATAATTCCTTTCTTTGTATGCTTCCAGGATGGGGTTGGCCACAAGAGAAAGGTACATGGTATTTAAAAGTTTAGAAGTGAAGCAGCAGCTGTGTTTAGCAGCTATATTTACAACTCAGTTGTCAGAGTGCCAGGTTAGCTGTCCCTAATCTGCTGGCTGCCCTTGTCAGCAGGGGGCAGTACCTGGACACAAAGCTCATAGAGCTCTCTGGGGCAAGTCCATGTGCATTTCCATGGCAAAGCCAGCTTCTCCTGCAGGTTACCCATGGCACTGAGGCTGGAGGATCAGACAGATGCAGGTTCCAGTGTGTCTTTGCTTTCATTTATGCCCAGTTCGCGTCCAGTCGCCGGTGTGGCTGAGCTGTAGTGATTTCCTGCTCAACTTCTAGACGCAGAGAAAACAGCCTTTCATGAAGTGCGCTACATCTCGACAATACACTCTATGAGAAATCCCTCATTCTACAGCACCGTGGTGCTTCTGCCTCTCTATTTAACCCTAATTCAGTTTTTTTCCCCTAGAAATTATTTGACCTCTTCTCATGAATTACTTTAGGGAATATGCTGGTACAGTATTATTTGGTGTAGAATCATTGAAATTTTACATGTTTTGTGCCATCAGCTAAACATCAGCATGAAAATGTGATCGAATCATCATGAGGAAAATCTCTTTATTTTTCAAGTGCTAGTGAATTATTTTTTTCTGAGGGAAAGTGGCCTGCTGAATGGAAGCCTCTGAAATTGTTAGTGATGTATATTGATTCAACAACCCCAATAATCAGCTTTCAGTTAAATTACTACGTGGCTGTTCTGAGAGACCCTTGGCCAAATTCCCTCTTATGGCAGTTTAGATGATCCTGAATTGCCCTAATTTGTCTTCACAGTCAATCTGAAATTTGTAATTTTTCCACTTTTGTAGAAAACAAATAGGACTGCAAATTGGGACATTTTCCCTTGTACTTAACTAGGTCCCACTGTGTGCATGCCCCAAAGACAGCTCATATGTATTGCAATGAATAAAACGGGCTACTGTGATGCCCGATGGGGAAGCTGTAGTCCAAGGCAAGAGGCCCAGGACAGGTGGGGGGCTTTCAGAGAAAACGCCGGGTGATCTCTTCCTTCTCTTCACCAAGCAGACTTCGCCTCTCGTGTAACTTCAGTTCTAATGAGCTGACTTTGTCCAAGGCAGGGGTGGAGACCCAGGACTGTGTGAGTCCCAGTCGTTTCAGGTGGTCTGACATTGCATATGTAGGTGATCGTATTGTCACCAGATATTCGTCTCTTTCTTCATACCACCCATTTATGTTGACATTTGTATTGCTCTGAATGTGTGTTCCAAACAAGTAGTTACTGCACAGAGCCATCTTTCTATTGCCTGAGGAGCAAAAGGTCACATGTATTGTGACATGCAGTGTCTGTGTCAGGCTGAAAGGAATCAGGTGGTGTGAGCTGAGGAAGGAATGCAGACCACGGGCTTAGTACTTACTCTGCTACTCAGCAGCCATGTGAACTCGGGCACATTAGCAGAGTCCATGAGCCTCTGGTTTTTCCTGTGTGAAGAAGGCATGCTAGGCCCTGTCTTCTAGGACTGGTGTTTGTGTGGAATGCATGCTGCAAACCCAGGACAGTGCCTGGCAGATACGGAGATTTTTAAATGGCAGTTATTACCGTGATTATTTTGACGTCAGACAATAACATGTACCGCAGTGACATTTTTTTTTTTCCCTAATCAAGGAGGGGTCAGAGAATAAGCAACGTTCTAAGAAAAAAAACAAAAACACAAAACCAAAAACCCACATCAGCCAAAATGTGGCTTAATAAATAAAACGAGTATTTCTGCATTAGCGATCAGTCATTTGACGTGAGCATGAAGCAGATTTCCTCGGGTGCACTGTGAAGCTACAGAAGGTATGAAAAGGACCAACAGCCTTCCTTCCCCACGGCTGCCCCTGCAGTTAACCCATTCCCATTTTCATTCATTTTAGCTTCACCAAACATCTAGCCCTCGCTTAGAGTTTGCCATATCACACAGAAAAATGCCGTACTTGGGATTCCCTTTCAATGCAGCAATCTACGTACCTCAGCCTCCCAGGCAAGGATAAAGTGGGCCAGCCTGCTGTACTGGGGTGTTTTTCACTGGACTGCTCTTGTCTGGAACTTCGTCCCTCCTTTTCCCTGACATTTATTTTCCTTTAACGTGGAGTGTGGCTCTCACCATGCTCCTTATATGAGAGCTTTTGCTGGGCTCTAAGATGTTATTGGCAGCACTGCATCTTCTTTTTCTCCACATCTGCGGAATTAATTAACATGTTTGGGGAGCAAAAGAGACAGTGCACAAGAGTGCTCATTTATGACAATTTAATTGCTCCCATGTTCTTGGATAAGTTAAGCAAAGCCAGGTATATATCTTTTAATCTTACCATAAGAAAGAGTAAGAAGAATGAGGAAAATGAAGAATTTACCACCCTTTTATTTTTCCCTGTCTCCTTATCCCAACCATTTCACTGGGGACTTCTACATTTTAAAGAAAATGCCTGTCCAATTCTCTGTGTTCTGGTACTGGACCACAATAAAACATGCAAGGATTATCGATTCGTTTTTACAAAACACAAATCTATTGCTTTCACACTTGTTGTATATGTTTTGTTATTCATAAACTTAGATTCCGAATCTAAATAAGCCTTTTTAAAAGGAACACATTGGAAAAAGAAGGGAAAAAGGTAAATCTGTACATTACTAATGAAAACAGAAACACAAAGAAAAGATACATTGCACTCTTTCCTGTCTCACCTTGCCCCCCATTACTCAGAAGGTTGACGGCCCTTTTCAGCTTCCAGGCAAGGACTCTGCCTCAGACTTCACTACCACTGGGGGGAGCTGTTGGCCATGGCCCTGCCACGGGCCCTGGTGTGGGCCCTGGCTGCACCTGGCTTGCTCTTCTTCATCTCTCAACACCTCCTCATACCGCCTCTGAAAGGCAGTGGGAACCGTATTATTGACTTTGGTCCAATATTCGAAGGCTGGCATCTTGATTTCAGCGCGGGCCCTTAGGCATCCTAGGAATTTGTATCATAGAGGATCACTATTGGGTACCTGCTGGCACCCCAGCAATTTTCGCTGCACCAAATCTGTGGTGATGAGCTTCCTGGGCTACCCAAAGATGAAGTGCCCCCTCCCAGCATAGAGCCCCATCATATTCAAGAATTTCCACCTCCCTTCTTCAGGCACACAATTGCCATTCAAAAAGATCATGCCCATGAGAGGTATCAGGATTCCATTCTTGGGAAAGTCCATGCCATAATGGCTGAGACTCCCTTTGGGAAGATCCAGTTTGCTGAGAAGGATATAAGAGTGATGTCTGGAGTTGTCATCCTTTAGGTCAAGGCCAAAGACCAGGTCCATGTGCTCTGCAGCTCTCTTGAAGATTTCAGGAAAGTGTGCTCTGTGCTTGTTGATCTTCAGCATTTCTTCCTTTGTAACGGGCTCTTTCATTTTATACTTGTCCACCAAAACCTGCACTTACAGGCCTATGTTCCTGGTCAGATGATCTTTGCTAGAGCTGGCTCAGGAAGGTGAAGCCTGGGAGGCAGTTGAATTTTCTTCTCTTTGGCTCTTGGTACCTTTACCAGAACTCACACAGGAAATGTTTGCACCAGAAAAACTAGACCCCGGGCTCTCTGAGAATTCTGGGAAGTGCCTTCAGCAGGGAAGCTGGGGGGTGTAGCCTAGACACAAGTGAGGGGGTCAAGGGAGACCCTTCTTCCCCCACTGCAGTGGCCTGAGCACCCCTGAGACCCTGGTCCTGACCTCAGGCCCGGTAGCGTTTCAAAGGCACCACAAAGCTTTCTCTTCTTACCACAAGGCCTGGCCGGGGTTAGGAATAGCAGGAAGAAGTGTGACAGGAAGGCAAGTAACAAACACATGGAGGAGGAAGATAAGAGCGTATGAGTGAGTACCTTTCACAGGGAGATATCATTGTGGCTTTAAGAACGCCCCTCGGGGACAATGTGTGAAAAGGTCTATTAAGGAAAAAAAATACAAGCTCTCCATAGGTGGAATGTAGTGAATGAGGCAGGAATGGCATGAGGCTGGAGAGGTCAGTGGGAGTCAAATCACAATGGATTTTTGTAAATTATATTTAGGAATTTCGATTTTGATCTAAGGATACTTGGCAACCAGAAGAAAGTATTGAACAGAGATTTTTATGAAGATTGGAGAATTAGGAAGCCCTGGCTGGTATGGCTCACTTGAATAAGTGCCAGCTTGTAGACAGAAAGGTCACCGGTTCAAGTCCTGGTCAGAGCATATGCCTCGGTTTTGGGCCAGGTCCCCAGTAGGGGGTGTGCAAGAGGCAACCACACATTGATGTTTCTCTCCCTGTCTTTCTCACTCCCTTCCCCTCTCTGTAAAAATTAATAAATAAAATATTAAAAAAATGTAGATCAGAGAACTAGGGAAATGAATCAGGTGACAGTCATTGTAATCCTGGCAATGGACAATTATTGACCAGCAAAGAGGAATGGCAGTGGTATTTCTCCTAGGCGGTAGGACTTTGAGATCATTGGGGGAGAGGGGAAGCCAAGATGACATTTGGGAAATCTGGGCAAATGGTGGAATCATCTAAGAATTGAAAAGTGTGACAAAGAATGCCCTAGCTGTTGTATATAATTTACACAATATAAAATGTGAAAACAGCAAAAGAACAGTAAAGAAAAAAAAAGAATGCCCCTCTGTACTGTAATAGGACCCCACAGGGTTCCAGTTCTCCTGGACAGTCTGTCCCGTGGGGACACTTCGGAGGTATTCGAGCACACCTCAGGCTGGAATCTTCCCAGAGCTGGGGAGAGGGGGGCACTGGGTGGCTATGTGTCTGTGCATATTCAGAGTCACCGCCTTAATACCTAACTAGTCCTAGAAGTCCACCATCCATTGACTGGTGTTAGTGCCTCTTGAGCCAAGAGCCCCACTTTCTGGGTTAGAAAGTTAGGGTGAGCCACATCTGACCAACATTGTATGGGACCTCCAAGGACTAATTGATGAGGTGGTATGGGGTCTGCAATGGCTAGCGTGAGGGGCAGGACTGTTTGGGACTCCACTGACATTTATCAAAGCCTGGTACTCTTCACTATATTGATCTGGGTCCGTCAGCCTGAAACCGGAACTCAGTTCCCTTAGGAGAAAGGGAGTACGGGAACACTGCTTTTGATGCTCCCATTCCCGCTTCCCCTTCTTTAGGAGGAGTGGTCCCCTCCTTAGCACTGTGGGTTTCACAAGGACTCCAGTTAGGGTCCCCGTTTTCTCCTTCAACAGCTGTGACTGACCCAGGAAGACCAAGGCCCTCCCCTTCATGGTGCCATTCACACAGAAGCCCAATAATTGTGCTGGGGCCTCCCACCACTAACGGTAGAGCAGGACTTTCTGGGCTTCCCTTCCTTATGGGCAGGATAGTCATTTGAGTTCACATTTCGGGTTCTTAATCTTGACACCTGACCACTTGTTTAAGTCAACTCTCTAGTAACCCGGGGTAATATCTCTCAGACCAAATTCCTTACCTTCCCGAAACTTACAAAGCAGAAGTCAGTGAGCTACATACGGCCAAGGCTGCTAGGGGTCTCAAAGTGCTGTCAACAGGGGCGGTTCTAAGGACTCTCAAAGATAACATTTTGAGCCTGCAGTCTTCCCTTCACTGATTTGAGTCTACCAATTTCACATTGTTCTTGAGTCCCTGGAAGGGAAACCCGTAGAGACCAATCACATCTGATTAGCCCTGCCTGGGCCTCTCGTGCTTGATGAGCCTCGGTGCTCTGAGTAACCTTGTCTTTTGCAAACAAATCTTCTGTTTAGTATTAAAGGCCCTCAATTGAACTACAGTGAGGGCCCAAACTCCTCACTCTGCAGAGCTGGGCTGATCTCTTTCTATGGAGGCCCTTCCCTCCTAAAACCCTCCAGGCTGAAATGAGGAGCCCCTTAGCCGAGCACTCAGTTCCACTTATGCTAAGCTCAGAGCACAGGGGATGTGTGACCCTCTCTTCAGGTGTGGTTCCTTAATATCACTAGGTCCTCACCTTGACTCCTGTTACCTCTTGGTTCTCCTCGTTCTGAAGAACTGGAGCCCACTCCCCCTAGACCAAGGCTTTCCTCTCCCCAAGGCCCTGCAGGTGAAAACAAGGAGGCTCTTCAACCTAACAATTCTGCCTGGACCTCTCAGGCGGTGAGGAGGGGGCAGAACTCTGTGGTGCCTTTTCTGTTCAAATGTGGGTAATTCCTCCCTAAAAAATCATCACCTTGACACCTGACTAGTATTGGGACTCCACTCTTGGAGGACCTGAGGCCCTCACTCCATGGGGTTCCAGAATGAAAAATCATTGTGAGCCGGATCCAGCTATAACTGTTCCAGACCTCCATTGGTGGATAGCTGGGGTAGAACTTGTATAGGAACCCCATTTCTCAGGCCTGCTAGGGACTGTATAGGCTTGGAAAGCCATAAGCTGATCTCTGGAGGTTGTCTGCATTCTAGAGTGTTGGTCTTCTCAGTCCTCGTACATGGAGGTCCTCTTTTCGTTCTCCTCTTCATTAAATGCTTCTTGGGAAATGCCATACCACTTCAAACTGTTCAGCGGAAAATTCTTCCTTGTTCTGCAGTTATGAGACGGGAGGAAGCTGTAGTTCAAGGCAAGAAGCCCAAGACAGGTCCTGGCATGCCAGAGAAAAAATTAGCGGATCTCTTCTTTCTCTTTTAAGAGTTTATTTATTTTTAGAGAGAGGGGAAGGGAGGGAGAAAGAAGAAGAGAAACATCAGTGTGTGGTTGCCTCTCACACGCCCCCTGCTGGGGACCTGGCCTGAAACCCAGTCATGTGCCCTGACTGGGAATTGAACTACGACTCTTTGGTTCACAAGTTGGCACTCAATTCACGGAGTTACACCAGCCAGGGTTCATCTTTCTCTTCACAAACCAGACTAAACGTCTTATGTAACTTCAGTTCTAACAGACTGACTTTCTACAATGCAGGGTGGAGACCCATGATTTTGTTAGCCACTGTCATTTCAGGTGATCTGACATTTTATAGGTAGGTGTTGAGGGCACCAAATAGTATCTTTTTTCTTTATTCATACTGTAACAGGGTGCAGCCAAGGGGTGGCCCGCAAATGGGGATTTTTAATGGGTCCTGATCTCAGGGTGCCCAGGAAATATTAGAAAAAAATATATATGTATATATGTGTGTGTGTGTGTATATATATAGGGTGTCCTCGCCCCCACAAGTCTGAGCTGGGGGATGGGATGCATGGAGCAGGGCCATTGAGAGTTGTTTTGAATAGCAACAGTTTTGCAGATAACTTCTACAACGGTCGTTTATCATATCTATAACCTTTAAGTGGTTTCATAGATAATGGTAAATAGCTGTGGCCCTGCCTTCAGCCAGGGGGATGGGAGTGACTTCCATCCAGGATGAAACTGAAAGGCAACTCCCCCTGTTTACCGCACCTGTGTAAGAACTTGGAGATGATTGGCTCCACTGCACAGGGCCACACCTGCCCGGACTTACTGTGGCAGCCCAGTGAAGCTGGAAAAATACGGGAATGCTGGCAGCTGTGGCCAATTGTGGGAGGAGTTGGAAATGGTGCAGCAGAGGGAGATTGGCACTGGGATTTAAACCCAGGCGCGGCAGCCATGTGGGGTCTTTTTGGGACCTTGTGGCTTGGGTGGAGAAGAACCACATGGCTTTAGCAGGGGCAAATCTCGTGGCTTTAGGGTGCTCCCTTTTTGCCATGTGGCTTAGGAAACAGGAGAGACTTTACCTGGAAGGAAAGGGGTGAAAGGACTCTTGCTGGTGGGCCAGGAGACAGTGCCACGTAGGTTTAGATTAACTGGAGATCGTGTTCACCACACAGCTGATGGTGCTGGAGCCGAGGGGCTGCCTGAGCCACGGACTTCTACTTCTTTTTCTGAGATACGATACCCAAGACTGGGGAGAGGGGGAAGGGAGGACTGTGCGTTTGTGTGTATTCTAAAGGACATTAGTATTTTTAATTAAGACATTAAGTCATCGCTCTTAAGTTTGTATAACTTTGAATAAATAATTCCTTTCCTTTTCACCAATATCTGGCATTGAGTGACATCTTTCCCTGGCAGCAGGCAAGGTGAACCTAGTATGGGCTGGGGCAAGCCCCGGAGCACAAGGGTGGGTCCATTCGATAATAGTATATCATTCACACACACACACCCCCCAACCACCACCCCCCTGCCCCAGGTTTGTTCTGTAACAATACTATTCATTTATATTGGTATTGTTATTTCTCTGGCTGAGTATTCCAATGCAGTACTTAGTACCCGGTCTTTCTTCTTAGTGCCTGAGATACATTTTAGAAAAGGAGAAGAAAAATGAATTAAGAGATACAAGGCTGGGATGGGTGGGGTAATGTACGAATAATTTTGTTATAAATAAGCCATTTTGGGGGCTGTGCATCACAAAGCTTACTTTTCTCTTTGCTTATCTTTCAACAGCATAGTACGTAATTAAATCGAAGCCTTGTGCTGCGGACTGTTTGTGGTTCCCCCCCCCCCACCATTCACATGTTTAAATCATAGCTCTCAAGATGTTGGTATGAGGAGGTTCGGCTTTTGGAAAGTCATGAGATCATGAGGGTTGGGCCCCCTTGAGTGGGATTAGTGCCCTAATAAAAGAAGCCCCAGTAAGTTCCCTTGCCCCTTCCACTGTGTGAGACACAGTGAGAAGGTGTCATCTCTGAACTAGGAAATGGGCTCTTTTTGGAACCAGACACTGAACCTGTCTGTACCTTGATTTCAGACTTTCCCAGCATCCAGAATTGTGGGAAATAAATATTTTTGTTTATAAGCTACCCAGTCAATGGTATTTTTGTTATAGTAGCCTAAACAGACTAAGACATCTTAGCAGAATGATTGATGTCCATTAGGGAGCTCTCAGAAGGCTCACCTGTCTGCGGTTATAGGTCAGGGAGCCACAGTTACCTTCACTCATGTCTGGAGGAGGCATGTTTTTTTAATAATGGTGAATTATTTCAACATTAGCTGGTGCTGCTAGTTAGGGTGCCTTCGTACAGTTTGGGTTTGCCAATTGGACAGCTACCTCTTACAGACACTGACCTCTGTTCAGACACTCCCACCTTATTAACCTCCTCAAGATGCTCACCAGGTCATAGCATGGTAGAAGGGAATCCGTGTGCAGTTGGGAAATTAGTGCTGGCATAGAAATGCATTTTCACTGTTGATGAGTGACTCTGTGTACTGCAATTGCAAATTGTTTGACAGTTCTCTCTGCAATGATAAGTAAGGTAAATGCTAATATATGCCTAAAAGGCAGAACTGATAAATTGTCACTGAATACCTTTCTATGCTTTCAATTTTGAAGCATGAAAATAGCTTACTTATTCAAAAATTAAATATATATGTTATTTTTATTATTTTGAAACTATTTTAATGTTGATGCTATTACAATTGTCCCAATTTTTCCCTCTTTGCCCCCTTTCACCCAGCCTTCCCCCCACTTCCATAGTCAATCTGCATGCCATTGTCCATGTCTGTGGGTCCTTCATATAAATACATATTTTAAAAGTTTAATTAAAGAAAAGTCTAGTGTTTTGAAGAATGACCTGGGGTGCTTGTTTTAAAATGTAGATTTTTAAAAAGTACTCACATGAGGATATGCTTAGAGGGGAAGGGAAGGAGAAAGACAGAGACAGAAACATCAATGTCATAGAGAAGCATCCATCGCTTGTCTCTCGTATGTGCCTCAACCAGGGACAGAACCCGCAACCTAGGCACGTGCCCTGAGTGGGAATTGAGCCTGTGATCTTTTGATTTATGGGGGTACACTCCAACCAACTAAGCCATACCGGCCAGAGGTTAAAATACAGATTTTTCAGGCCCACACCTCCAGAGGTTCTAAGTCAATAAGAATTGGGAAATCTACATTTTACAACAAGCAGCCTGGGTGATTCTTATGTACATGTTTCCAGAACCAAGGAACTGTAGAGCCTATGACCACAGACTACATTCATACAACAGATATATCATTATTAAACACTGAACACAGGCATCCACTTCATAAATTATGCTTTATTATAGTAAGAAATAAAACACATTTCTTATCTTCTATGACATGAATATTCAGCTTACTACACTGGATTTGACTTAATGTCATACAAACCATGTACAATATGATAGAAGCATTGGAAACGTTTCTTGAAAAATAAGAATACAATCAATAGCACACTTCAGATAGAATTTTAGATAGTCACACAGTTAATTTGCACATTTAAAAGGATCTTAATCATTCATATTAAAATTGTGAATTTCTAATAAATTATTCATTAGTCTAAGGAGTCTAGGCAAAGCCAAGCCATGACATTATTTACACTAAGTACCACACCTGGAACTTGTTCTGAGTTATTTAACACAGAGCACATTTTTAATGCAATAAATATTTACAGTTAACAGTAACAAGTACAATGATAACTTAGAAAATATGGGTCTAATATTTAAAACAAAACAGCACATGACATTAAACAAGTTTGTGCCATGTATTTTTACAACTCAATGAATTGATCATTTCAACAAATTTTATTACTTGTGACCCTGCTGCCTTGGATGCAAGAAAGGTCATGTTTGAATCACTTAAGCTAGGTTACAGGAAAAAAAAATTTATTTGAAGAAAAACTGCTTTACTTTCTTAATATTGTACATCATCAATATTGATATATCAACATCAATAGCAAGAACTGAAGCAAAGTAATGAAACCATTTGGATTCACAACAGGCTCAAATTGTATAATATACCTTGAACACTGAAATCCTTAGTTATATCAAAATTTTCAAGCTTGTCTAGAAATTAATGAGGTTTTGAATGTGTCAAGTTTTACTGTCTATTTAAATGATCCTTTTAAAAGACCATAAAATTATGTGAGTCCTTCTATGTCATTATATGGCTCTGGGAATAAACTTTAAATTGGGGAAAAAAGAAAATAATCTTATCTTTTAGAATGTTAGTATAGAGAGCATAGAGAATGGCGGTGTCCAGGTTTAGGTCCCTCAGTCCAGGAGAGATTTTTCTGTTAGAGGCTATTCAGGCAGCCTGGGTCTCCAGTCTCTGGGAAACTATCCACTGTCATATCTTACTCTTTTGGAGGGGAAATAGGGGAGTGGGTGTTTGAATTTCTTCCTGAATCCGTTTCTCCAACTGATCCTGATTCAAAAATGGATACCTGGATTGACTGTTCTCACTCGGGTCATCTCTCTGCACAAGATTTTTTTTCTCCTTGGTTAGTCACAAGCAGGGGGTAATTAATCCCAGAGTTTGTTTGCAAATAAATTGTGTCTCTGGAAGCAACTGAGCTAAGGGATTTCCTTCCCCACCTACTTCGTGCCACGTGCCGCGTTTCCGCCTCTGCCTGCAGTGAGTCCTTGACTTTGGCGCTTAGGAATATCTTTGATGCTCTTTGTGTATATTATTTGACTTTATCACTCGTTCAAGCCTTAGGACAAAACCTAGAGCAGGGAACAGAACTCTTAGGTACTGTGAACTTAATTTCTCACATGGGCTAGTTTTGGGAAGCAATGCTTAGTAGCAGAATGGACTTAAGAGAGATCCAGGTCCACAGTAATGCTCTGCCATTCATCTGTGCCACGTGACTTTGGGATCATGGGTCACCTCCCTGAGCCGCAGCTCCATCATGTACATACTCTTCAAGGTGCTTGTGAGGATGAATAGCAGTACCCTGAGCACTGCATGTGGCACGTCACTGGTGCTTGGTGAAGTTGAGCCCCTTTCTTCCAGGACTTCTGCTGGCAGAGAGCTCCAAGTTTCAGACACATGCAGTGTGTTTGGGGGCTTGTGTGTTTGCTCCCCAGAATCCTACCCTTCTCATCTTAGCCTTCCACTTCATTGTGATGCAGAATGCTCTTCCCACTAATGCCTCTCCTGGGGCAACCAACAATGACACAGTTCATTCCTTCGTGCCAAGTTAAACAGACTTGCTTCGGGGATGACAGATTAATCTGTAACTGGGAAAGCAATGATGGGTTCTGTTCTTCAATATCACAGAACAAGCCAAGAGAATGCCTCCAATCAGATTAAATTGAACCTTATGAAATCACCTTTTTGCAGGTCAAATACAGTCCAATATCTGCAGTTTCACATGTTTCAGCCTCATGGTTTCATGGGTCTCTTGATCTAATAATAGATTGTCACTAGTAAATGTCATTTGCAGAATTCCATGGTCAGTGATGTAAAGCGGCTCTCTGGTCAGCAGGGAAGGCTTGGATTAGATGAGACCATGAGTATAGGAGTGTTTGTAGACCATGAACACTAGGTAAACGCAAAGTATTTTTCAACTGAATTGTGCACACATAATATTGCAACCTGGGGGCTCTTAAACTTTTAAAATTTTTGATAAATTCCATTGACTGCATTTTTCCAAAATGAAGCCTTACCAGAGAAAAGTCTGTTCTCGGTGTGCTATTTGTTGATTGCTTTAGATATATTCAGCTGGAATATATCCACAGGAACATATCCAGGTGAGAACTGGGAGGAATGACCATGTGGGTACAGAATCAAGTAGCGGTTGTTAGGGCTCGCTTTCCTGGAATAGCTCACACCAAGCCTGGTCCCAGGACAGTGAATGATTTTGTTGTTGTCCGCTGTTAATCCATGTCATTAAAATTCAGCCAAGCAGTAGACAAATGTGCAAATGTGGTCCACTTTTCCCAGGAACCCAGGGTTAATTCTAAGCTTACTCTCTAACAACGAGCACCTCCTGGTGCGGATGTGAAGGGCCCAAATGATGAGAGGTTTGCATTCATCACAACACAAGTGCAGACTATTCATTCATTCCTCTCATTTAGTCGGGTTCTCAGGGTGATCATCTCTATCCGGCTTCTGAGAAAAGTGACCTAGCTACTTTTTAATCCATAGATTGAGGATGTCATTCAACATGTAGTCCCCAAACAAAGCTAATCTCCATTATAGAAGCCATTCGGTGCATGAAGAGACTTTGAAACCAATAACTGACTGCTAGTTTTGGCAGAAACGAAGACTTTGTAATTTAACTGTGCCCATGTCCTATAGGCAAGCTCAGTTACTTTTGTTCAGTATATATTTTCATAACAATCTGAGCTTGGTTCTTGTGAGCAGCCTCTAAAGTGTTTATTTACCTAAGGGTTCCTCATCCTTCAAGATGAAACCAAATTGTTTCTAGGGCAAAGCAGGAAATCCACGACTTGCTAATGAGGCAGAAGGCCAGGTTCAGTCGGGGAGTAAGAACAGCCAGAACAACACGGTTTAGCCGTCCCCAATTATAGGAATCATCAGATCGACAACAGGGAGGGGCCTTGTCTTCACTGAGCTGGGAGGACCATCTTGCTGTGGAATAATTGCTCCTACCAGCCGCCGCACCTTCCCTGCCAGCAGCAGCCATTGGTGGGCCGACTGCTTTGTTTATTGCTTAATCTATCACCATTGAGCTGCCCGCCTCGGGGAGGCTCAATTTAAGATAGATTGAAAGGTAGTGTCTGTCAATTGAATAAACACAGATGGTTTTCCAGAGCAAAAATTGATTTTTTTTCCTCGCCAAAGAAATAAGTGCTAAACATGATTATCTCTGGAAGCCAGGCGTGAAATGTCTTAGTTCTAAGCCTCTGCCACGCTCCGCCCTAGAAGAGAGGTGATACCACATGAGAGTGTGGATCTCTCTCACTGGGATTTGAGGTTCTGGAAGTAAGACAACAATCTGACTGCCCTATAGAAGGGCCCAGTTAAGCCCACCCCAGTTAGCTTTGAGTGAATCCATCAGTTGATGCACACAGTAGTTTTATCAGCCCTAGGTCGCCTGCTGGCAAATGCCTCCTCCAACCCTTTCATTTAAGAGTCTCAAAGAAGTTATAGGATTTGCCTAAGGATGCACAGTGAAACCCAGAGTTCAGTCTCTTCACTGCTCGGCCAAAAGTTACCATGTTATGACGGTAACTGAAGGAGACATTAAGATGAGTCCTACTCCCAAAATGTCTTTGGAAGAAGGTAGATTAGAGATGCTTAAACAAGTTACGTTATGTACCCAGAATGCTATACACCTTAGCAACTAACTAGAAATGAAATCACCTACATTGAGGAGTTTTGAAGAAAGCCAAGGGTAAAATTGTGGAGCAGTGGTTCAACATAGCAGGTACGTGGACGTTCAAAAAGTGTTAATAGCCCTGGCTGGTGTAGCTCACTGGATTGGGCACAGGCCTGTGGACCGAGGGGTCGCCAGTTCGATTCCAAGTCTAGGGCACATGCCTGGGTTGCTGGCCAGGCCCCCAGTGGTGGGCGCACAAGACGCAACCACACATTGATGTTTCTCTACTTCTCTTTGTTCCCTTCCCCTCTCTCTAAAAATAAATAAATAAAATCTTTAAAAAAAAGTGTTAATAGGAAGAGGACCCTTTGTATAATGAGGAGACTGAACAATGTTTTTTCTTATGTCTCTTTCTGCTCTAATTCCACAACATAACATGGGAATGGGACGTCATTCATACAAATCATTCCAAGGAGCCCCTGGAAGTTATGGAACAGTTCATCTCCTTCCATTCCATGTGGATGTGAATGTGGTCGAATGACTTGCCAAGAGAAGGGTAACAGAAGTGGGGCAACTGTGAGCAGGTGGGCTCCATCCATGTATTATTTATTTATTTAATCCTCACCCAAAGCTTATTGATTTTAGAGGCAGGGGAAGGTAAGGAGAGAGAGAGGGAGAGAAACATTGACGTGAGAGAAACGTTGATCAGTTCCCTCTTGCATGCACCCAGACTGGGGACCGAACCTCCAACCCAGGCATGTGCCCTGACTGGGAAATGAACCCATGACTTTTCGGTGTGTGGGACAACACTCCAACCAACTGAGCTGTACTGGCCAGGGTGCTCCATAAATGCTTTAGATGCAGAACTAGAAACAATGAAAAGACTCAGAGGATGTTAGTAATAGAAGGGATCTTCGCACTGTCATCTCATTCTAGAGATGGAAAAATGAGTCTAGAGTAGGGATATTCACAGCCAAGGTCATTTAGCTAAGAGCCAGAGTTGGAGGGTCAAGCTAAAAATCCTGGTTCTTTCAGCTACACTACCTGTCTTGCTTTTGAAATTGTCCATTGTAATTGTGTACTATGAGGAAAGCAGGCGTGTGCAGTATATAGGTGCATGCGGCAAACAGAAGTCCGTTGCTTTCACTCCGGCTAATACAACTGTAAACTGAAATCTTGACAACTGTCTTGGTCCTAACTTCTGTAGTTCTGCAGATAGTGAGTGCTTCTTTGTATCAAGAGACAAAAACCTTGGCTGGTGTGGCTCAGTGGATTGAGTGCTGGCCTGCAAACCGAAGGGTTGCTGGTTCAATTCCCAGTCAGGGCACGTGCCTGGGTGGCAGTCCAGGTCCCCAGTAGGGGGGACCTGTGAGAGGCAACCACACATGGATGTTTCTCTCCTTCTCTTTCTCCTTCCCCTCCCTCTAAAATTAAATAAAATTCTTAAAAAAAAAAAAGAGACAAGAGCCTTTTAATATATGTCATGTGGAAAAGGGCTCATTGTTCCGTCTCATTTCAATAGAGAAGACCAGAACCAAAATGGTCTCAGTACATATTTACAGAATCTGTATTTATCTTAAAATGGGTTAACACGTTTGCAATCTGTGACATTGGCCTGTCCTTGGGTAAAAAAACAAACCCAACCAAAACAAAAAAACCAAGAAGCAAAAAACTTGATTAGGGTTTCTAAAGTAAGATAGTCAAATCCTTTTACTCAGAAGATTTAAATCCAGCATTTTTCTGCACATGGGCGGCTTTGTAAATATTCTTCTTAAGTAGAAACTTAATATATCTGTAGCTATTTTTAATCAGTTTTTAAAGCTAAGCTCCCCACAACTGTGTTATACATATTCAGATAGAAATACATGTCAGTGAGATTGTATTCATTTCCTCCCACTGACTTTAGGTGGAGCACTCATTAAATGTAATATGTTTCTCTTTTCACCCAGATATGATCCTTTGTTTCCCTCCTGGGAAGCTACTACTTCAAAGTAGCAGACAAGGACATCCAAATCTAAGTAACTACATTTGACTAAAAATCCTGTATACCAAAAATAAACACTATACTTTATGCACTTATGATGTGTGATGAATTGATATCATGATCAATTTTTCCCCAAAAGGATTTTTCCTCCTACAGAGGAACTGATGGCAAGTGGACAATGGCAAAAAGACCTTCCATGAAGTTAGAATCCAGATTGTGAGAGATGACTCCACAGCCACACACGGATCTTTACAAACATGTCTATGTGTTTGGTTGTGTTTTTGCCTTAAAATGGTATCTCAAGTGTTTCTCCTACATCCTCAGTAATGTCCAACATTTTAATGTGTCTTAAATTGGCTTCCAGTGTTATTAACTTGGGGACTGTCCTCCATATATGAAACTCTTTCATAGGGTTGACTTTTCATATTATGAGTGTCAAAAAAGTCTCTTTCTTTGGGATTTTACATATTCCTGAAATACAACTCAAGTCATATTTGTACTAGCTCTTGCTCAAGGAAATGACAAGGTGAAGTTTTTCACAAAGTGGACATTCAATGTATAATTGCATCTGCTATATAAATTTGGTTCTTCACATCGTTTCTAGGACTTAATTGGCCATACCTGTGTATCAGGAATTAATGCTTGCAATAATAATTTTCTACTTGGTTACTTTTCTTAAAAAAAAAAGTAAAATTTGCTCTACATCAGAAGAAGTATTCACAAGTTGAAGTGGAAAAGATAAGCCTTGATGAGTCTTTCAAACATAATAGTTATCCATTTAGGCCTGTCCCCAACCTGCCTATACCATTCCTGAGCCTCACAAAGGGTCTTTAGAGAGTACAGAGACAATGACAAATGTGAGGGTTTCTTACCAGCCACAAAGCAAAATCAGGGGCCCTGGGGGGCCGGGTCAGAAGTTAGTCTAGACGTACCCCTCATGACAGATGTTTCCATTGATAAGGCTGAAAGTGGCTGCGGAAGGGTTGGTACTCTTGAAAGAAGTCATGCAGGTGGTACTTCTGCCAGTGCTGTGAGCCCGGGTCAAGAGGCCAGGTCGGCAACAGAGGAGCTGGGTGTTGAACTGCTTCCTGAAACTCTTGCTCAGTAGGTAGAGGGCAAAAGGGTTGACACAGGAGTTGGTGAAGGCCAGGAGACGGGCGCAGATGCTGGTGACGAAGTGGAGCATGGAAGTGTCCACCTTGGAGTAGTGGTAGGAGCGGTACAGGTAGATGACATGGTTAGGGAGCCAGCAGAAGGCAAAGAGGCCCACAAACACCAGCACTGTCTTGGCAAGTCGCTTCCGGGATTCAATCTGAGGAGAGAGTGACACACAGAGAGGATAGAGGGACCAAGGGCTAGTGTGGGAGTATTACAGACAGACAACGATTCAGGCAAGAAAGACAGGGGAGAAGAATCAGGGAAAGAAACAAGCTCATAAAGCCATGGAAAAAGAGTTCAGTAGGAGCAAGGGGACAGGAGAGAATCAGATAAATGAGAGAAAAGCATCAGAAGCAGATAGGAAAAGGAGGAAGAGTCAGAAACACACACATGGAAAAGCCAGGAAGCAGACATCCATGAGGCAGAATACAATTAGACCATGCCACTAAAAACAGATCTTTAAGCAAAGTTGATTACACGCTTGAAGGGACTGCACACCGAAATTCTAGTAAGTGCTCTCTTTTCTCAGGAGGGCATTGGTGCAGTTTATCAGCCATGTGACTTCGTGTCTTTCTCCACAGCTAAAAATCTCTTATTCTTTCTGATGCTCAAAAAAACAAAACAAAAACCACAGCCAACTTAGTTCCTTCTCAATGACCAAACTAAGATAACTAGCTGCTATTATTTATTATTATTATTATTATTTATTTCTAATGTCAAGTTATTTCTGGACTATATTATATAGGAAGGTTCTTACTGCAAGGGTAAGCATCTTTCTCATTAAAGAATTTGGAATATGATGTACATTCACTATTGAGAGGTCTTTCAAGCGGGGAAATAGTTTCACTGACACCTGTCACTCTGCCCTTACAAACAAAGCCTCCCCTTCACCCCTGAAAACAACTCTGAAGGGTGAAGCCTCCAACTGAGTCTGCTATACATTGAAATGGATGGGGAGTCTTTCTGTTCCTCCATCATTAATACGTAATCTGCATTTGGACTGGAAGGGAAGATCTGACAAAAAGGAGAAAGCCAGAGCCTCTGGTTTTTACCATTCTTACCCCAAGGATGAAATTACAGGGGTTACATGGATGGGCAAGGGAGTGTAACACAGAAAGGGCATCCTCCCTTCCGGGCAGGCGAGGGTGTACATACGCTCTCTTGCAATCCGCCAACAGCTTTACAACATAGGGCTTCTTACTCTATATTGTGGATAAGGGAATTGAAACTCGGAGTGGGTGATTCATAAACCTGGGTTTGAAACGGAATCAGTGTGAGTCTGTCTTCATCAAAGTACTTTTTCTTCAACCAGCCTCATTTCCTGCCCCTCCGCTCTTTCCCCATGTGGAAATCCTCTTCCTATCCAAACCATGTGATTAGAATTTAAAGATGGCATATCCCTCTGAGCCTCAACATTTTATTTCTTTTTAAACAACAACAGTAACAAAACAATACTTTTTTCAGATATTTCTCAAAAAGAACTCATACTCTAAAGCAGGGATGTCAAACTCATTTTCACCGGGGGCCACATCAGCCTCGTGGTTGCCTTCAAAGGGCCGAATGTGATTTGAGGGCTGTATAAATGTAACTTCTCCTTAACTAGGGGCAAGGAGCTCTACATTCGACCCTTTGAAGGCAACCACGAGGCTGATGTGGCCCACCATCCCCCCCCCCCCCCCCCCCCCCCCCCCCCCCCCCCCCCCCCCCCCCCCCCCCCCCCCCCCCCCGCCGGTGAAAATGAGTTTGACGGCCCTGCTCTAAATCCTTCAGGTTCTCAACACCTCCCTAGCTTTGATCTTTAATAAGAGAACATGTTTGTAAAGAGCACCTAAATTGCTGGGCTTCTGTGGCTAGGAGTTTCTATTTACCTCCTGGACACAGATCCCCCACCTCCTCTAATTGTAGAATCAGGTGATGTGATTACCTAAATGCTGTTCTTGTCAGTGGGGTTCAAAAGAAATGCAAGGGATCAAATCCCCGAGGAAAGGAATCAGTCCTAAGTACCCACCTGCTTTTTGACGTGTATATTCCCTTCCACAGGCAGATTGTAAGCACTCTGGATCAGATTTTTGGCAATGAAGTAGTAGTAGACAGAAATGATCGACAGCGGGATGATGTAGAAGATCAGAAAGGAAGCCATGGAGTGGATTTTGGGGTGCAGCTCATTAGAGTGTGGGTACGGTGCACAGCTAATGAAGGTCTGATTGGTGCTTTCCTCATGGAAAGGATGTAGATCAGAAAACACAGCTTCTGGGATTGCCAGAAGCATAGAGATGATCCAGATCAGGGCAGCTTTGAGGCAGATCTTCATCAGGGCATGAGAGGCCTGGATATCCATTGGCCGGACGATCGCTTTGTACCTGGGGCAGGAAAGAACACATGTTCTGAATAAGTTGCCTTATACTATTATGAAGAGCAGGGCTCGGAGGAGGGTGAGAGAAGTGAGGCATCTGGGTGCAATATTTAAGGAGGTATTCACTCTTACCTTCATGCCAGTGCCAACTCTACACAATCCTGATAGTGAGTGGCCACTTAAATGTTGCACCCCAAGTACCTCCCTCACCTTATTCTAGTCCTGGCCCTGAATGATGCCTTCCCCTTTCTCCAGCAGTAATATTCTGTCCATATCCTCTCTTGATTTTAAGAATAATTCTGAGGAAAGATGAAGCTCCTTTCACTTCTCTTCTTAAATCATAGGAGTTAATAACAAAACATGTTTAGAGAAGGAGACAGGGACAAGAAGATTGGCTTTTTTATTTTATTTTTTATTTTGGCAAAGCCTTCACTGTGAGCATTCAAATGCAGTATAGGGAACCTGAAGTCATTGAGCATTTACATATATGCCTTTTCTCTTTTTCAAAGGATATAGAATGGTCTGCTGAAAAATGTATACACAGGAGCATCCCTGTGGTTATCATATTAATCTTTCTCCAGTCCTACTTTCTTTCCACCTCATCCCCTCCTGTAGTACTTAGGTCCTTCTTGGTTGCTGTGCTACACGTGCCCCTGTCTTGGATCAAGTGTTCTGGGAAGCAGACACTGAGATGAAACCAAGAGGACAAAAAGCATACTGTGGTGTCGCTATACCCGTGAAGGGGAAAAGGGAAGGAAGCAGGATTGGGCGAAGGGAGCTGTCAGCCCCTGATGCCGACCTGACATGGTTTACACCAGTAAAGGTGACCGACCATCTTAGCTGGCCTGAAAACTCCCCTGTTTTAGCACTGAAAGTCCTACCTCCCGGGAAGTCTCTCACTCCCGGCAAACTGAAGCTGCTGGACACTCTACATGAGCTCAGTGGGAAGCTCGGGAACAAAGATTGCCCGATGGAGGAATGGTCAAGCCCTTATATCACCACCTTGCTTAGCTAATGGTGGGGGCCACCCAAAAAGAGTGTGACCTCAATTACTACCTGATTCAGTCACTGGGCAGGAATTGCCCAAAAGCGCATGACCATAGCTTGAAAGCTGAAGTGGACCATGAAGGAGCTGACGGCTGGAAGTTGCAGTAATCACAGTCCCTGCAGCTGGATGGTGAGTCATTTCTTCAAGGGAAATCTGAGCTGGGCATCTCCATGTCTGCCACTACGCCTCACACGATGCCTCGCACTGGGGGCTGCACACCTGCTTTGTGTGCGCGTGTGTGACAACCCACTAAAAGATGTGCTCCTGCTCAGCAAAGACGTGTCTCTTTCCATGTTGGCATCTGGCAGCGTTGTGAGTTGCACACACTCCACAAGCATTTGTTCAGTTGAACACAAGCTGGTGTAAGTGTGGAAGTTGATATAAGTTGGGACCAACTATGTGTGAGGGTGTTCATTGCTGAAAATGCTGTGTTGAACCTGGATTCTACTTACGCTAGTCTTTCATATCATAGGCTTTAGTGATGGAGGACCATTTATTTCTGCTTGTTTCTGCGTTGATTAAACTTCCATTGAGTTCCCACTCTTGGCTGCACCCCGACTCCTCACTTGCTTTCTTCGTCCCTCCAGGTAAGGAGGGCAATTTATTTAAGTGGAGAGTTTGAGGGAAAGCATCTGACATGATCCTCGGGCTCAGAGAGGCCAATGGGTTTCTAACTGTCCCTGATTAGGAGAATGGCATAACTAATAAAGGAAATCAGAGTGTCTGCAAGATCATTATTGCTGTGGACCTAAGTCACGTTGTCCCATAGCTTTATCAGACACAGACCAATCCTTTTTATTGTTGTCTCCCTGATTTCTTTGTCTAGCTCTCTGTCCCCAGCTCAGGTAGGGAAGAGAGGGCTAGCATTTACTGGGCACCCCCAGTGCCGCGGAGCAACGCTGTAGACCTGCTTCGGTGTGCCTGGGTTTGCCTTCCACCCATAATTTGTATTCGTTCACTTTAAACAATTACAAAAAACAAAGATTTCAAGGAAATTTCTCCTGTTTTCTGGTAGCTTCTCTAGTCACTAGTCATTTCAAACACTTTTATTCCTACTTTAGAATGTAGGCAAGGAATTGATATCTTTAATTAAAGGTATGTAAATGCCTTTACCCAAAGGTGTACATATATGACTAAAGATATCCCTAATAGATTAAAGACAAAGTGGTAATTGTGACTTCTATCTGCATTTTCTGGCAGATAGCAGTCATCAACACCATTAACTCTCCTGGTGAAGGTGAGTCACTCATGCATGAGTCAGAAACCAGAGTGAATGCTTACTTCCTTCTGTCTTGGGAATCTTGTATTCCTAAGTGCAAAATACCATGAGAACTACTGAGCTATTTCAAACTCTCATCTTTTAAAAGATAAAAGACAGTATAAAAACCATTTTTATAGTTTTTCAAAAAGAATAATTTGAATCTAAACCTAATTAAGCCTCTAGATCTATGTACCAGTTTTCAGCAAAAGTGGGGATAGAACAACCCGCTAAATGATGCCATGAAGATACAGATCCTGAATTGGAAAATTCTACAGGCATAATGACCCCAGTTTTCCGCCAAGTATGTAGCATAACAAATCAGGGAGAATGATTACAGACAGGTTGAGATGTGCAATGTATATATTTTGGATTTTGATTCAAACCAAACAACCTATTTTTTTTTCTCTTCTTTTTTTTTAAAGATTTTATTTATTTATTTTTAGAGAGGGGAAGGGAGGGAGAAAGAGAGGGAGAGAAACATCCATGTGTGGTTGCCTCTCACTTGGCCCCCACTGGGGACCTGGCCCACAACCCAGGCATGTGCCCTGACTAGGAATCGAACTGGTGACCCTCTGGTTTGCAGCCCACACTCAATCCACTGAGCTACACCAACCAGGGCTCAAACAACCTGTTTTTGACACCATTGAGGAAAATCAAACATAGACTTCATACTGGTGATATCAAGAAATTTTTTTTAAATTTTGTTTAATCCTTACCTAAGGATACTTTTTCATTGCTTTGGGGAGAGAGAGAGAAACATTGATGTGAGAGAAACATCAACTTATTGTCCCGACTGGGGATTGAACCCACAACCTTTTGGTATATGGGATGATGTTCCAACCAACTGAGCCACACAGCCTGGGCCAAAGAAATTATTTTTAATGTATTAGGTATTAGAATGTCACTGTGGTTGTATTTTTTAAAGACTTTATTAATTAAAAACATACCCTATAGGCAAAGATTTCTTGGACAGAATGAAAAATCACTAATTGTGTTTCAGTTTGAAAAGAAAACCTTAAAATAGTTACTAGTGAGGTAAATAATTTCTATGGCATAGTTTTAAATATTCAGACATTCATATATTACTTGTACAATTAAAAATAAGTTTAAATGCATTGCAAACAATTTTCTGTTGTGGAATATTGATAAAGCATCAAAGAAGTTAAAGAAATCTCATTTACTAAGCTCTTGCCTCGTGCCAAGCAGAGAATAGCATATACATTATCTCATGTATGTTCCAGACAACACCAACACATAGGTGCTAATATCCCCATTCTCCAGGTGACAAATTGAAGCTCAGTTTCAGAAGTGGTGAAGTCAATATTCAGTTTAGGACCAACTCTTTTCAGGATACCACAGCTCTTTCAGAAGAAAGCTTTGGGTAAATTTTGCCTACATGCATGTAAACAGATCAGAAGCCTCCCAGATGTGTATGGAACATATCAATGTATTTGTTCTTCCAGTTTAGACTGCCCTACCTGGAGCTCCCAATGCAGGGAGACACCACTGGGTAATTCTCACTTAGGAGTGATGGCTGGTTGGACTGGAGCAGATATTCAGCCTGAACCAGCCAATGAACTGCCTGGCCAGCTACTGAATAGTGTCTCTTTCTCTTAAGCATGTAAACTGATAACTAGAGGGGACGTAGTTAGTCAGTGATAGATGTTAGAAAAACAAAGGTTTTGATGTCAAGGAAGTGATCAGGGCAGCCATATTTTAACCGTATGCAAGATGCATAAGCAGACTGGGTGGATAGAAAGAAAGAGAAAGAATGAGGCAGATATAAAAGAAGAAGCTGAGATGATGTGGCCCTAAGTCATACAGAGGGTTCTTGGTTCCTGACCCATGAAATACTCTTGAATGTACAAGAGGTCTCCTGTTACAAACTTAACAATTCTTCTGTCTCCTTTTCACTTGAGTTAGTGTGAGTGGCTTCTGTTATTTATCAACAAAAGAGTGTTATCTAGAACGTCTAGAGTGTCATGGTAGTCACTTCAAGTTATCATCAGATATATTTCCACCATCATTTTGCATAGATTCGCTCCGAAAGAATGAGCTGTCAACTTTCAATTATACTGAAGAGATAGACTAGTCTATGTCCTGTTTCAAAATTCTCCATCACTTTCCTGTCTCCCTCCTTTCTTCATGTCCAATCCGAGACTCCATTCATTTCAACCCTACCTTTCTAAATTCCAACTTCTAAGTATCATCTTGGTGAAGCTTTTGCTGGCTAATCTACACCTCAATCATTCCCTTTATTTCTCCTAACCTATTTAATTTCATGACAGCATTATTGACTATTCTCATTTTGTATTTACTATGCACTATCTTGAATTGTTTTCTAGCTTTCCATGGTTATGTCTTTTCTACCTGACTTCCTCTTAAGTTTCTTGAAGACAGAAGCTTATACCTTCTCATGTTTTTGCATCTCTAAAAAATATTCCAGGTCCCTTGTCCTGCATACCACTTATTTCCAAATAGAGGCTCAGCAAAGACTTGCTAATTAATTGATCGATAATATGTGACTTGCAGATGTCTCTTATTTACAATTCCTCATAAATGAGAGAACAGATCCACTTTTACATACTCAGAAATCATCATTCTTCCACAGAATGACAAA
>VMDR010013275.1:0-25211 GCA_007922815.1 Macrotus californicus | reverse complement strand
GTCTCCTTGCTTCATCCAAAACTGTCTAGCCTTTTATATTTTCACTTATTATGTGTCTAATATTTTGAAAACCTGTGAAAATAAAATTTCCATACTAAAGATGAAAAGAAAAGAACCCAAGTCTATAGCAGGGTCTCTTTGATTTCTCTAAATGAATGAATAATTCCAAATTAATGTTCCCTTAGGTTCTTTAAATAAGGCTAAAGAAGAAAGAGAAAAGATTATGTTCCAGTTAAAGGTGAGATCATATGGTATTTGTCCCTCACTGCCTGGCTTATTTCACTTAGCATACTGGAACATAATCAACAAAATAAAAAAGCAAACAAAATACAACCAGAGACATTGAAATTAAGAACAACCCAACAGTAGCCAGAGGGGAGGAGGGATGGAACAGTAGAGGGAAAGGTTTTCAGGAACCAGTATAAAGGACACATGGACATAACCAAGGGGGAGAGTGGAAACAAGGGAGGGAGGTGGGATTGGCTGGGGTGGGGGGGAAATGCAGACAACTGTAATTGAACAAGAAAGTAATTAAAAAAAGAGAGAAAAGAAATTTATATCATTTCACATTACACAAATTGGTCCAGAGAAATTAGGCTTTCTAAAAGCCATGCAAACCAAGAATTAACGGTGCCCCCAAATATAATCAAGCTCAGACTTCAAAAAATGATGAAAATAAATGACATTATTACAAGGCATAAGAGCACAGATCCTCAATAATGATGCTTCCTCAGTCCATCTAATGGTGCTTAATTATGTGATTTTTGCCTTGTTAACTGAGAAACATACTTAATAGCAACTGACACTTCCATTTCTACCTTAAGATCTGTAGTTATCACAATTAGCTCCTCTAATTTCCACGAGTTGGTAACATTTTTATTCTATGAATAGGAAACACATTTTGAGCAGACAGTTTGATATACCTTGGTTATATATGGACCAAAGTAATAAACCACATTATAAGTTGTCTTAAAATATAATGGAATGGGGGACTTCACATCCAGTATCAGGATCGGACTTGCCCACCCATCGTAAAGAACTAGACAAATGGGCGACATGTGTGAAACAACTGTTTCTGGACACTGGAGAAGATGCAAATAACTATTGTCCCTAAGAGAGGAGAAACAAAGTAGGCAATGCGGTCACCACAGCTTTTTGCTTGGAGGTGCTGTGCAGACCAGGATGCATGCAGAGTCTGGGCATGACACGGAGTCCGTGAAGGGAGAGCTGAAATTTAGGGATGCTCCTATGGTTGGACTTTGTGGGAAAGAATCAGAGATGAGAAGGCTCTCTAAAGAAAGAGCTTCAGGAACCTGCATAGGGATCTACTCCAGACTATACTGAATACTAGGTTGTGCACACACACGGTGAAATTTCAGTCAGGAGAGAAAATTGAGAAATTATAAAAGCACACATTGGACTGAGAGATGTTTGAGTTTTAACCAGCCAGTGAGGAGAGGCTGTGTTGTCCACCTAGAGTGGAGACCCAAGGAGTGTTACAGCGAAGAAGCAGGTGTAAACCAGCCTTATACCCAAGGCTACATGAGACAAGCCCTTAAAAGCAAATCTATTACAGATCGAGCAAATCCACAAGCAACTTAACTTTAACTGCCTTCCAGAGAAAACCCCAAAGGTCCATAAGAAAGACAACAAAAACACTCAACACCACAAGAATCACAATGCACAGCCTTCAATTAAAATTACTAATAGACTGAAAAGCTGGAAAATGTGATCTATTTACTAGGTGGGGAAAAAAATCAGTCAACAGGAAAGAACACTGAAGATCACTTACATGATGGAACTATCAGACAGAAACTTAAAAAGACCTAGTATAAATATGACCAGTATTTTATTTTAAAGAAGAATATATACATAATAGAATATATAGAGAAGAGCCAAAATAAGTTCTACAGATGAAAAATACAGTGATCTGAAATGAAAAATTCACAAGATGGCCTTAATAGAGATTAGACTTTGCAGAAGAAAAGATTAGTGAACTTCAAAATACAGCAACAGGAATTACCCAAACTAAAGCACAGAGAGAAAAACAGAGAAAAAATGAACAGAACTTCAGTGATTTTTGGATAATATCAAGCTGAAAAATATTCAAAAAGAGAAAATATTCAAAGAAATAAGGCTGCAAATTTTATAATTTGATAAAAAAAATGAACACCAAAAAATACATAAAGAACGCAGCAAGCCATAAAGAAATTGCTAAAATCAATAACAAAAAGAAAAATCTTAAAAGCAATCAGAGTAAAAGAAAACATTATATAATAAAATTATCAATTTATTAACAGACATTACGGTCCTAAGTTTTTATGTACCTAATTACAGTTTCAGATACATGAGGGGAAAAAACATGACAGAACAGAAAAGAACAGACAGATTCAAAATTACATTTGGGAAATCAACACCCATCTCTTGGCAAGTGCTAGCACAAGTAGAGAGAAATCAGTAAGAAAGCATTTTGGAAAAAAACCCATCAATCTAATTAATCTGATTTACATTTATAGAACATTCTACTCAACAACAGCATAATGCACATTCTTTACACATGCTCCTAAAATGTTCAGCAAGACAGATCATATGCTGGGCATAAAATAGGTCTCAAATTTGAAAACACTGAAGACATACAAAGTTTGTTCTCTTATAAAAAAATTAAATAAAAAATCAATAACAAAGATATATGGAAAAAACTAACATACCTCTAAGCAATACATGGGTAAAAAAAATTAATATTTTTAAATGACTGAAAATTAAAAAAAATTGGGGAGATGCAGCCAAAGCAGAATTCAGAAGAAAATTTATAGCTCTAAATTTAACTGTATTTTTTTAAAAGATTTTATTTATCTATTTTAGAGAGAGGAAGGGAGGAAGAGAAACATCAATATGTGGTTGCCATTCATGTGTCCCTTGTCAGAGACCTGGCCTGCAACCCAGGCACGTGCCCTGAGTGGGAATCAAACTGGTGACCCTTTGGTTCACAGGCCAGTGCTCAATCCACTGAGCCACGTCAGCCAGGGCTAAATGTAACTGTATTTTGTCTCCTGTTTATACATTATTCAATGAGAGCAAATGTATTCTTTAGAAAATTCTGGAAGGTTCTATGGTCCCTTTACATCATTAAAATTTCTTAATTAGAAAGTCCAGTTCAAGATCATCAAGCAGTAAGTTTGCTTTACTGTCCAATCTTCTACTCGTCCAGGTTGTTGGAGCCTGCAATAGGAAAGGGGTCAGCTCTCCATTTCTGTACCTTGTCTCCTCCAGCCATCTGAAGGTGGCTGCAGCTTCTATTCAAATGGGCAAGAATTTTCACTTCAATCAGAACTCACATGTTGGCTTTGAGCTCTCTGGGTTCTATTCTGTTACAGTTTCCTTGACCTAGATGGATGCTTAAGGACATTTAGAGTTCCATTCTTAACAGCGAGTCAATGGCATACCTCCAAGACTCTTCCTGGTGAGACTGCCTTGCTCCTACAGACGGTGCTGTTGAATTGGCCTCTCAGGAAACTTGCCAGCCCTCTCCTGTGAGGTTCATATCTGGTCCATGGAAAATAGTCACCTGTTCCTCTCTCCCCACACTCTGTCCTGGTCCACCTACATCCCAGCAGCAACACTCTGAGCTCTGTCATCAAAGCACTGCCTATGCACTCGTTAGTTACCATCACAACAAACTGCACCGATTTAGTGTTTTACAGTCATGGAGGTCAGCAGTCCAAATTACTTCCCTGGGTCCAAATCAAGGTTCTGGCAGGGCTGTTACTTCTGAAGGCTCTGAAGAAATAGGGAGAACCCATTCTTGCCCTTTCTAGGTTCTGGAGGAAGATTCCCTGCCTCATGCTACACTGCTCTGACCTCTGTCTCTATTATCATATCTCTGACTCTGACCCTCCTCGATTCCCCTTCCAAAGGACCCTATGATTTCACTGGGCCCATCCAGTTTATCCAACATAACCTCCCCATCTCAGGATCTTTGACTGAATCTCACTGGCCAAGTCCTGTCTGTATGTGAGGTAACATATTCCCTGGTGCCAGGGATTAGGATGCAGACATCTCTGGAGGACCATTGGATTACCTGCCACATCCTCCTTTTCCTACATTTCTTGAGGGTAAGGGTGAATTGGGCCTCAGTTTGTTATGGAGGAAGAGGAGGCTCACACCACGCCTTTCCCAAAGATGGCAATAGCTCCGCCTAAGCTCTCTCCTTCAGTCTCCTTCACAAGTCTGAGCTCTTCTGTGATCCTTGGAGCACGTCAGGCAGGAACAGAATTGTGGGACAGGGCCCTCTACATTTCTTTCATAAAGTCTGCACGTGATACTTTCACTCCGTTTGCTTTCCTAATATTCAGACTCGGCACCTTAGTTGAAATTGAGGCAGTGAAGTTCCATTCTAACATCTTATCTACAACAATTTGCTTAAAGTAGAAATACGAAATTATAAATAGATCATGAATTGTTTACTTCTTAAATATCTTCTATTTTGTGACAGAAAAAATGTGTTTGATGAGTCAAAAATAATTTCACTATTCAAAGGTGAATGTAAATGAATAGCATTCCACAGAATACAAAGATATTTTTAGGAGAGTAATTTTTGCATCTGAAAAGCTTTTTCAGTCAGTTATACTGTTGCTTCTTGAATTAATAACTATCACTCAAAATCTTCTGTTCATATGAAAAAGAGTCATTGTGGCTGAAGAGCAAACCTCACCTGCAAAATGTTAAAAGTGGTATGTAATGTTGGCATAGTCTTTATTCACTTAAAGAAATCTTTTTTCATTCTTATAACTCTCTCCAGTAATGGCTAAAATCATTTATGAAACCCACAAAATAATGGTGCCAATGACTATATTCACATTATTATTAGACATTTTTACTCAAGTGATGGGAACGAATTAAGAGTGTTTGTCTAACACTGGAACGGCAGCATTTAATTGTCAGATCTGAGTACTTCTTCCATCAAAACAGAGGTGTCTGATTCCTGAGAACGTGAACAAAAGAAAATGGGCTGAAGGCTCTACTGGTATATTTCTTTGAACTCCTGGGATGGAAGCAACAGGAAATGGCAGCTTTAACAACAACAACAAAAGTAGTGGTTGGGGAAGATTGAACAATAGAGTATATGTCACAAATTCACAGGTAGAAAATGTAGCTAGACTTCAGTAAATTTCTAAACCCAGGCACTCAAAAGTATCTGGGACTGTTTCTTGTTTCCATTCCCTCTGGTTTTCTACACCATTCTCTCTGGCTGTAAGGCTTCATGGCAAAAATATGACAGGTTTAAGGATCCTGAGCCTTTAAGTGACCAGTCAAGTGACTAAAAGAAACTTTTGTTCAAATTCCTAGAAAAGAGTTTGCCTGCTCTGGCTTGGGTCATGTACCCATTCCTGGAATGATTAACTATGGCCAAGAGAACACACAGCATAGAGATGGTGTCCATGGAGATGGGGGGCAGACGAGGGTGCAGAAAGACAATTGGCAGGTCACCCCACAAGTGTCTGCACAGAGTAATGCTGAACACCTAAGAGGCTCTTCACTTCTGGGCACAGAAATCCTACAGGTTGTGGAAGGGGTGCATTTTCCGGGCTGTACTTTGCTTATTCTGTCCACAGAAGTGGCACCTAGTGAGGCCACAGTTTAAGGTATCACCTCTGGTTGGGGGTCACTATTAAAGGGTGCAAGCAATAAAAGATTAAAGACCAAACCCATGTGGTTATAAACTTGCGGAGACACACCAGAGCCCAGGCCATGACTGATAACCTTCCTTGTTTTCTATCCCTAAACGTGGTAGGGGGCAGGGTTTCTTCCTGCCAAAGGAGCCTGAAGAGGGACAGCTTGTGTGGGGACACTGCCTGCAAATCCTTGCCTCCCTTGGCACCAAGGCACCTGTCCTTTTCCGGTATGGATGCCCATAGCTAAGTCCATGGCTGTCACAGTGTCAGCTTGCCAGTTTAACCCTAAAGTCAGCAAAATGTATGAAGTCCCCTATCAAAACCACTGATCAAACATGGTTTGCATTCAATGTTAGGAACTTTTAAGTTGTGATGAAAAAACCTATCTGATTCAAAACCATTCCATCCTTTAAAAGTTTCCTGTTGTTGTTGATTATAATTCTAAAGCTATAGGGCTTTCCTCAGTGTTCCATAAAGCTAAACTGTTCCAGGGAAGATTGACCAGCCTGTCTCTAGGGACCTGGTTGTTATGCAAGTACAGCAGGATGTTCTCTCAGTGTTTTGCCTACACTGAGGGGGTCTGTCATGCAATGTCTCCTCGAATGAGAGCACATTCAGGCATCGTGACCACGTGAAATTCACCGCAGAAACCCCTAATGGCATGCAAAGCAAAAAACTATCAAAATGAGGAGTTATGAGATTTAAGCAGGTAAGGGTTCAAAATCAAAAATAATAATGAATAAACTTTAACCAATGAAGCAGTTTCTCACTACACTCTAAGGAATTCAGTAGAAAGAACAATGAATTTCCATGTATTTGCTGAATTCTTTTCAAAATGTTGACCATCCAAAATTTAAACTGACATGAAATCTAGCATTTTTAGTTTGGAACCCATAATGCATCACTGCATAAAACTAGGATTTTAATGGTGTAATGACTAGATGGGGATAGGCTCACTGTTGTACAAACAGGGAGTCTGGTTATTTGTTTGCCAAACCATCTTTCTTTCCTTTCCTGGGCACAGGGCCAGACTGCACTTCCCAGCATCCTTTGCAGTGGGTGTGACCACAAATGTGCTCGGGCTACGCATTGTGGGTAGAAATGGCATACACCATCTCTAGGCATCACCCATGCACATCTCCCAATGTGCTATCTTCCGTGCTCAGAGGAAGGACACAGGGGAGGGCAGAGAGCTGGGTGAGAACCGCTGGGGGCTGTCCGGCTAGGAACGTAGGTCAGACCATTACTTCAGTAAGAAACTTTTAATGTACTAAGGCCCTCAATGTTTGAAAATAGTTAAGTTCACCAAGACTCAACACTTTTTAGAAAAAACAAGGAACCAGTAAAAATTGTCCATCAGAGTTGACTGCTAAATTAATACGTTCACTCAGTTTTATAAAGGAATCGATACTGGTAACAGAACAGGCGCCCCGTTGAGTGTGGGAGTTCGTCCCTCTCACATGGGAAGTCTTCCTAGCTGCAGTCTTCACCCTGAGCAGATACACCTGACTGCACGTGGCTTTGCGAGCTACCTTATCTAACACATACATGTGAACACTCTAAATTCACCGATATGAGCAAATCTTCATTAAAATATGACATGCCAAGACAGAGCTGAAAACAAGACTGCAAAACTGAAGACGGGAAGCTGGCTTCCGTGCACCGCTGGAACAACCCGGCTGGAAGTGCACCTGAAGAGCGCTCTGAAAATATTTTGAATATTTTAAAAATACTTGTAATATTTCACGGAAGTCTTCATCAGTACCTTCTCCAACTGGATAGCAACAGCAGATAATGGATTAAACTCTCTCCCTCTCATCTTCTACCATTTTGTAAACATAACACAATTAGGACGGTATGTTTTTCAAACAACATGAAACAAAAGTTAACAAAAATCTAATGAGTTTTTGGCCAGAATTTTAGTGAAGGTAGCGGTCCATCGTGGATGTATAAATGGGTGTTTCTTAATACTACACTGAGTGTCCACCTGTGAGGTTGGGGCAGCCCCAGGGAAAGGAGGCCCCGAAACAGCTATGACCAAAGGCTGCCAGGGGCTTCCCTGCATAGCGGGCTGGGTGCACGAAGGAGGCAGAGAGACAGGACTACTCAGCACACAGTGACTCAGCGGATGCAACCCTCGCTGTGTGAGTTGCGTTTATCAACCAGCGCCTCCTGTATCGCAGTATCATGACTGGCCAGGAGCTGTAACGACCAGTATAAGACGTGGTTCTAGACTAGAGGCCGCAGGGTAAACGTTGGAAAGAAGACTCAAAACAATACCGAAATTTAAAAATCAGAATCTTACTGATTGCGATCTCATCTTTGTCTAAACCCCAGCACCAAGTGATCAGAGACTTTTAGTACTGACAGATTATAAGCAGTTACAAATTTGCCCTTGAAGAGTTTGCATCATTTACACAAACAAATCAGTTGGATTTATTATTACTTATACTTCAGGGAAAAAGAGTGAGTTGACCCACATGACACTGTTAATATAAATGTTAGGGAAAATACGGCAAAGTTGAAGAAGTGCTGGAAAGACTCAAATCTGGGAAACGTGATCATAAGTAGTTAAGAATTATCAAATCATCTCTTAGATAAGGGGCTGAAGTCAATACTAAAATAATTAAATGATTCTGCAAATCTGAAAAGAAGAACAAAATTAACATTTGCTTTAAATTTTGGATTGCGGTTGCATGAATCGCTTTCCTTGATGTGATTAGTTTAATTCCTACATTAAATGCTTTCAGTTAATTTTTTACTTCCTCAATTTTATGGTTTTAACCAACTCTAGTTTAAGCATTCGGAACTCAGTGTCTGAAACACACAGGTCTAAACGTTCTGACATTGTTATTTCTCAATAATGAGCACAATCTAAATATCTGCATCTATATATAAGGGGCTGTCTGTTTACAAGATTATATCCATTTATATAAATATGTTGAACATGGATAGAGTTATATTAAGTTACATGTGCTGAAATTTAGAAATTACTTGCTGCCTATTAATTACACACATAATAACAACACACATTTACACATGTATATAAATCTACTTACAAAGATACACACACACAAACCTGATTTCTAATTATCACCTAGAACACAGGTTAGGATAAAACACCCAGTTATGGACCTGATGTGTGTATATCATATACATTGTACGGTCTATAATGACATAAGAACGTTTTCATGGAATAAAAGAATAAATCACATGTGTGTCCTTAAATAGATATGCCTCATTATGAAGTCAAAACCCAAACAACATCACTGGAATGAGAACAAACTTCGGTACATCATAGCGAATAAACACTGAAGAGCACCAGTGGTTACCTCCAGAGAAACAAGGAGATGGGCTCCTGGTGGCCACAGCATCTGGACACGGTCCTGGTCCTAGATGTGGTGCGACCTGCCAGCACATCCAGCTCGTCAGAAATTCTTTGGACCTCAGTGGCCAAAAATTTTAAACGAGGAAAATGTATAAGCCAATCTGTAAGAAAACTGAAACATCTCTTAAGAGTTTATGATTCTTTGAAAAACAGAGAAACCTCAACCATCAACAAACCATAAATCATAAACGACAAGGACACGGGGGATGCAATGTGTTACCCATTTCCTACACGCAAACACCACAGAGTAATTCAATCCAACGCTATGCACACAATGCATAAAATCATCGCTCACCACTTTTTATGCTTTGAGTATCGAAACACCCTGAATATTTTGTGGACTCTTCATTTCATTCCAAGTATTTGATTTTTTTCCCCAGTCTGCCACCCCCTGGCCCAAGCTTCAATTCTGTTTCCTACAGGAAGTTGTGTTTAAATTAGTACGTGTGCATACTGAATGGTGGGCGTTTTCAGGAAGGGAAATTCATTTCCTACGGAGAGGTAGGATGAAAAAGAGAAGGACGTTCTCTCCCTATGTAGTACTGGCCTGTGGGTCAGAGAGACAGGTTAGACATTGGAATGAGTGAACTGTAAAATTAAATAGCAGTAAAAATAATTACTTGCTCGACTTCTCATTAGTTTATCTTTGTCATTTCTAAACATCATCCTCTGCATATATATCAACTCACCAGGAGACCCTGGGCCAGGCAGTGGCTCAGTATCAAGGGGCACATCTATCTATCTGGTGGCCTTGCTCCCCCCACCAAAAAGAATATCTCTAACACCTGACGACAGTCTTAACTAGAGCCCCCAGTTTTATTACTGCAAAGCAAAATGATTTACTTCTTCCTAATGCAGCAGCCACTGAAAACATTTACACTCTAATGGGTGATCTCGTGGTGTCTACGATAACTTTTCTGTGGAAATAAGCAGTGAATCAGATTTCAAGGTTCACCCAGGTACACTTGACTCTTTGAGCATTTCTCCAATGTAAGTAAACCTTTAAATCTGACCTTAAACCTTTAGACTGCTGTCAAAAAACGGATATGCACACAAAGCAATATACATAACTGTATACTTGGAACCTATGTAATTTTATTAACCAATTTCACCCCAATAAATTAAAAAAAAAAACACCACCACCCAGACTGAAGCTGTGCTGATCTTCTCAGGCACGTTTTGTGAGTCAGAGGGACTGAATGCACAAAGGTGTCAGGCAGACCCATCTAACCCTCGAGTCCCAGGACGGGGCCCAGTGAGACCGGGCACTGAGGACGGAAAAGAACTGTGGTACACGGTGACCAACATTAACTTTCAGATCAGACCAGCTTTGACCTGTGCAACAGAATTTGAAAACCAGTGCTTTAGCATGAACCTAACAGACTTCCTCTCTTTAAGAACAAATTAATAGCCAATGTAAGAGCAGTACGGAAGAATCCAGAATAAGTGAATGGGAACTTTATAGGGTAGCTCTTCATTTACACTCAAAAATCATGTGCTAGGGGGAAAAAAAGATCAAATAAGAACATTAAACCCCAAAATAAGCCACTGAAAAGCTACAAGAGTGGTAAAAATGGTATTAATAGGATCTAACTGATATGGCAAAAGTAATGACATTTAGGAAGAGCTTTTCAGGTATTTACATTTTCAAAAAGCATTCTGTGAGATCCTATTTAAAAACTTGTAGCATTTAAAATTGTATTTATAAAAATACATCAATCCAAGAGCCCTTTGATTTATATATCAATCAGGGAAGCTAATCACGTAAAAACCTGATAACTGACTTATGCATACATCTCATTAAACTATCCCAATGTACAAACATCATTAAAATAGAACTAGACGCTGTCACTGTCAAACATAAAAATATAAGATTGACACAACAAACACCTATTTATTATATTAAATACACATCTGAAATGTTAAGTCGCTATTACAGATTTCAAAACGTTACATTTCAGTTTCCCAAAAATGTCCTGGGGATGCTCTTGAGGTTTTCTTTCTTTTTTAATTCATAGAAACAGCAACAACGGGGGTGGGGGGGGATAGAAAAGACGTAAAATCCACAACTTTGAAGTTTATTCGAAATTCTCTTGAGTCCCTAAGGGGGCTGTAAACAGCCTGTTTGGAAGTGTCCACAGCTCACAGGAATGTGACGACCAGAGCCCGTAGGGCAGCCCGCCACCACCGCTACACGGTGGTTTCGTGTTTCCACAGCCCTGTCCTCACGTTGCCAGTGCCATCTGGACCCAGCAAGGCTCCGTCCTGCCCGTTGCTTTTGATTGGTCCATTCTGAATTGCCAAGTTCAGGCCATAAGACTTCTGCTGACTTTCAAGTTCAACTACAGTTGGCTTCCTTACAGCATCTTTTTTGCTACTGGTTGAAACTGGCTTTTCCACATTTCTGCTGCTTTTGGGGAGCGTGCTACAAGCATCACTGCTGTCTTGTTGGGGCGGGTTGTACTGTCTCTCTCTATAGGCCAGGTAAGCCCTCCGACTCCTCGAGTGGCCTTCGCTGTTGCCCAGCCGACTTTTCGGTAAGCCGTTCTGCACGCTGCCTTCCACGCTCGTGGGGACGTCGTAGGCGTATTCTCTGAGGACTGTCAGTCGGCTCGCCCGGTGTCCTTTACTTCTGTTTTTATGATGGCGGCTTGGGTGCACATTTGCTCGAAACTGAACTTCTAACGGCGCCACGTGCATCTTGATGTCGTTGTCCATCGAGTGTTCCGTCAGACTGTTATCAAGCTGAGGCGTGGCGTTCGAAGGGACAGAATTGGTATGGCACTGAGCTGCTGCGGCCTGCAGGTTGGTTAACTTGCAGCCCTGGGAGGAATTTTTGAAGCTCGACGCGCTCTTGTTGGTGCACGAAGACTCCGCGCTGCTGTTGGTGCATTTCGGGGCCTCGCCGTTCGCCCCCGTGGAGTTGGGCGGCTGCACGTTGACCTGCACCGAGTACGAGCTCCGGCCCGGGCAGCAGGTCATGACCCACGCGAGTCTGACGTCCTCCCGGCTGACGCAGTGGTGCGCCACGACGAACGCGCTGAGGCTCAGACACGTGGCTCCGAAAAAGAAGCTGAAAACCAGGTCCAGAGGGTAATACAGAGAGACAGCCAAGGCCCCAAACATCCACAGAGTGACATATAAGAGCAAAGTGAGGCTGGCCCCCAAAAGCTGAGAATGGAAAGTGTGCTCGTTTTCCAATGCCGACGTGGAAATCAGAGAGAGAGACATTGAATCCTGCTGGTTGACTTCGCCGTTTTCGGTGGCTGCCAGCCTCTGCTGCTCCTCCGTGGGCTCCTTCAGCTCATACTTGCGCTCAGGGTGTCTTTTCAGCTGAATAAATATGCTCAGGAAGTACATACAGTTCACGAAAGTGATGAAGCTGGCAGGCCCGTAGAAGGCTCCCAAGGAGGGTTCCCACGCCATCCAGCAACTATGGGAGAGAAAACGGTAAACGAGCTCAGATGCTACTACGTAGGTCAACAGGCTGTTTATGAAACTGCAGTTTGCTTTACTGCCTGGGAAATGGTTACGAGGGAAGCAACTGGGTCAGGTACGCAGAGAATGCAAACTACTCACTAGGGTGCACTTGGCCGACTGCCATAATTCTTGATGTTTGCTGCCGCTGTTATGCCACAGACAATGATGGGTATACCACCTCCGATCAGGTAAAACCTAGCAGGAGAAATAAAGGAACAACTCATCATCCAATTAGTTACTGTGCGTGCATCTCCTTACCGCAAAAGTCATTCCTTAGAGATTATTCCTATTCCAGTAGTAACTGGAAGGTTAGCTTTCAGAGGCTGCTGTTTTAGCAATAATGGTTTTGAAATTTTGTTTCGGATTCTTTTTCTCAACGCACAACAAGGTCTACCAAGTTTCCAAGTTGAGGAAAGCTGGTCATCTTCTGCCACCTGGTGGACAAGCAAAGTAACACTCAGCTCCAGCATGTAGGGTTTTAGCTGACACTTTCTCTTTCAGGTTTTTTGTTTGTTTGCTTTTGCTTTTTTAAAATATTTTTTTTTTTATTCAGCTGGTGAACTGGAAAGTTAGTCCATCACAAAATGGACTTTCAGATTGCACTGTGCCATAGTCCACACAAAATACATAATGACACAGTAATTATTATTAATGTCCAGCTAAGCATACATTTATCCCCAGTCAGCTGAGATACCTGGATCCCCGCAGCCTCCCACAGTGCTGCATCCTCCCTGGACCCTTTCTCCCACAGACTTGCTGAGGAGTAAGACAAACGAGGTGTGTGTGTGTTTGGGGGGGGGGGGAGCACTAAACACAGAGGGAGACAGAGTGGTAGCTGGTCCTAGGTACAAAAACTTCTTTCTCTGGCTGGAGCTTCTTTGAGCTCTCTGAAAAGAGAAACAGGCAACTTTGTGCCCTGGCTAGGTCCGCCGGGCCTGGCTGGAATCTTAATTCTGCCTTTGCTACTTCTTGGGGCATAGCCCAAATCCTGAATTGGCTGGATAAAGACAGTATTCATAACACATTTTTCCATAGCTTGTTTCTTAGTCATGCTCACAGGTACTAAAATTCTTAAATATGGTATTAATTAGTGTTGCTGAAAAAAGACTGCAAATTGTACTATAAAATCATAATCCTGTCTTCTATTTCACACATCGTGGGAAATTAACATCCACGGCCCTTCCTGCTAACCTGTTTCAATGGGCTTTTTCCAGAGAAGAAGGGGTTGTTTCCCAAATTAACTTCAGGTTCCGCATCCCTTTCTGCCACTCTTACCCCTCCCACCACCAGGACTTCCTATTATCAATAAACTCTCATTTTGCAGCTTAAAAATCTTCTCCAGTGCATCTTAACTTTCAGCCTAGACTCTGTCCAAGTTTTCTCCTCTCTTCTGAAACTTGCCTTCTTTCTCTCCCCTTCCGTGACAAACTCCTGGAAATATTAATACCATCGTCTGCTTCACCTTCATCATCTTATTGTGAGGCTGTTTCGACATAGTGCTACTGAAATTGCCCTCTCTGGGGATAGGGGAGACACAGGCTCCCTCTGTCCATCCTCCAGGGGCCAGGTTGCTGGGACTTCCTCAAGCTTGAGGTCATGGGATGAAGGACATCCTAGAGGGAGTAGCTTGTACTGTCCAAAGCTAAAAGGGGCACTTGTGGGTCTCAGTCAGGGACTGCATAGGGTTCGGGGTTCAAGTTGAGTTTTACTTAACTGTTTGTGGTTTTTTCTGAGAACCCAACAGACAGGAACAGCTGCTTGAGGACAGGATTCCCAAGTCTCAGCCAAACACCATTTCCCTGTTCTTACAACGCACGTGACAGAGATGCCAAGCCTCTTAATCTATAATCTGTGTCTGGCCAGGCACTGCTGTTGCCCCTCATTGTTCCACTCGAATCTTAAATGTTCTCCTGCAACATTTCTCAAGTGTTATTTTTATCATCAGAATATTTTTATTTATTTTTAAAATTTTGTTTCATTTTATTTTTAATTAAATTTACTGGGGTGACATTATGCAATAAGATTATATAGGTTTCCAGTGTACATTTCTACGATTCGTGATTCTCCCTTTTATTTTTCATGGCCCGTCTACTAAACATACACACAGACCAAGAACCATTCTTTTCTTAACCACCTCTCCCTGAGGATCTTGTTTACAGGAACACACACATAAACGTCTCCTGTCCCATCTACAGTATGTCCAGCTTGTCTTCTCTGCTGAGCACCAAGCTTCCAAAAATGTCAACTTTCCACAAGGCCAGTAGCACTAAGCCTACCTCCTCTGGGCTTACCCATCCCCCCTCCCCCCATTTACTATTCTTATAAGACTTTCTCAATGGATGGAAGTGCCTTCGGCTGAGGCAATCTAGCTCCCTGGAGTAGACAGTCTGCAGGCATCTTAGTATTTCTCTCCCTCACTCACCTCTTAAATCCAGTTGGCCATCAACCCTGGAGAAGCTGCCCCAAGTCTCCCGAACATGTGTCCCCTCTATTCTCTATGTCAGTGTTCTGGTTTCTCATGGGGCCCCCAAATGCCCTCAGTGGAATTCTTTATTTTCAGGCATTCCAATTTAGAGTCCTGACTAATGCAAGGCTGTCCTTCTAAAAAAGCCACCTAGTCGGGTTATAATCCCTTAGTTAAAAATCTTCAACAACTGCCCCCATTTTAATAGAGTACCCACGGGCCTGAAACTCTGTATTTTCCCTGAATTCACGCTACTCCCTTTCAGCTCGGTTCATTTCCCAAAGTTCCTCAGCTCACCACGCAATCCTGTATCTAAAACACCACGTCTACCCTTTGCTCTCAGCACTAATGGAGGTTTGTGCCACAGGTCAAACAATGAATAATCGCCCCCCCCCGCCTCCCGACTCCCCTTAATGGCTGCTCTGTTTGCACTTTCAAAAAATGTATCTGCACTATTGTCCTTAAACTGTCAACGGTCAGTTCTTCACACGCCTGTCTCCTCAAAGACTAAACTCCTCCAGGAAAGGAGGGTTTCTTCAAGTCAAGTACCTATTCGGCATTCAATAAACTCAGAGACATTGATCGATCTTTACTCATCAAGCACGATAACCCCCTGACAATTTTTTAGTGGTAATGGGTAAAAAGGGCCTAACTCCAAAACTATTTTGTCTTTTGCACAGAACAATAAAACTGATACATACTTCAGCAGATTAAAATCTGTGACCTGACCCGGGGAAAATAAGAACAGCTGACATTTTCACAGATCCTGGTGTAGTCAGTACCTGCTCAACTGCTCTACGGGTTAACTCATTTCTTCTCACAACAGCTCTACAAGGCAGACTCGTTCCCACTTTACAGACGAGAGAGAAAGGCACAGAGAGGGTCAGGACTTCCAGAAGGACTCCCGGCTGGAAGAGACATCGCCAGTATTCAAAACCAGGAAGCCTAGCTTCCAAGTCTACTCTTTTACTTTCCAAAATCCCCTCAGGAGTCAGAGGTTCTGTTACGACGATGCTGCAGGAAATGCGATAGGTAACGTAATGCACTGCACGGAGATACTAGGTACCTGAGCATTGGTCTTGGTGGAGGTGGCAGTTCGTCGGGATCCTGGCACCTTTTAGCTTTCTTCGTGACTTGTTTATAGATATTTCGGGCTGTCACCCCCAGCCATAGCACTGTGGCAAGGGTGGAATAATGAAGAAGTATTCCAACCTGGAAAGAAGATCAAAAAACACATATACTAAAAAGACAAGAAAAATTCTCCTTTTCCATCATCAAGTGTGGTAGTTTCTGCTAGTAAGGTTTATCACAAAGATTGATAAGTAACTTTCAAATAGTGGATTCAAAAACAGGATGAAGGTATATTCTAACGATCAACTCCTTTGCCTGCTAACGAGACAAAGAAAGCACTCTGGCCAACGCATAAGAGAGGGTTACGTCTTCTAAAGGCAAACCAACGTGGCATTTAGGAGGCCCACAGACTACAACTGATACCAAGATGACCCTTAATACACCGTGGGATTGGCTACCGGACAACAATAAACCACAAGACTGTTTCTCAGACATGCACCATTATAAATTAGAGTTCGGTTTCTAAGATGCATTTTAAGGAGTAAGAGAGAGGGTAAGGTAACTAGAGGGCACAAGTCACAGCACAAAAAATAAGCTTTAGAGTAAGAGACCCACGTTCTAATTCAGAGCTTTTATATACAATAGTGGTAAGAGAATAACACAGCATATCGGTGGTTAGGAGGGAGAGATCTGGAGTCAAAAAGCTTCGCCTGTACCACCCTTTACCTGCTATGGCACCTGAGCAAATCACCTAACATCTCAAGCATTACTTTCCTCTTTGTTAACTGGGAACAACATGAAAGTCCTGGGAGGTTCAATTCAACGCTATGCAAAGCATTCAGCACAATGCCTGGTACAGGAGAAGCAATTGGTAAAAAAGATACAGATTTTTATTATAGTTTATTAGAAGTGTGAACAGTAGGGGCATTATGAAAACCATCTCTTGGGTTTTTGTAGGGACTGAGTGGGCAATATCTGAAACGTAGTAAGTGTTCAATAAATAGTGAATGAACTGTGATGCATGTAAATGTTCACACTAATCGAGTTTCTTTGAAAGGGTCGACCTGTGTTGAAACAAACCTAGTTAAGGATATCATTCTAGATGAAGGGTATATATGAAGCTAAGAGAGCTTTAAGATCTATTTTTATAAAAAATAAACGTACATGTCATTGAAGCATTAAGGACATAATTCAGCTTTCTTATCTGACTAATTACTTACTATCTCTTTGATCATTTCTTATATAATTATTAGAAGTAAAATCCTATTAATAAAAACCTCCAAGAAAAAGTTTTTCATTCTAAAAGGATGGCTCTCCAATCTCAAGAAAATCAACTTGATGGACATTATCAAACCGAGGTTAATAATAGCAGCATTTAGTCACAGCTCAAAGTTCACTTTAATTAGAACCAATCTGCAGGTAAAACTTGGCAACAGGAAGGCTCAAGTGTTATTTTGCAGGACAAAAGACGAGGGTCCTCACTGTCCTTGCCAGGACTCCAAAGTGCTGAGAGGGTGGATCTGGCTGGGCTGAAGGAGGAAAGTCAGAGTTACATTCTTCTCAGGGAGAAAAGCGGCTGGTTGGTTCCCGTTCGTGTCCCTGACTGCACCGTAAAAGCAAAATTTACAGACAGAAGTGGAACAAAAGGCAAAAATAACACGTTGAGTTATCTGGAGTCGCCCCAAGTGCTGCGTGTAAAAACAGTGTAAGTGAATTTGGCTCCCAGGAACAAAAGCCGTCAAGACAAAGTGCTGATCCTCACTGGAAATGTCAGGGTCCACAACTGCTGGAGGTTTTCCTTTGAAGCACAGGTCAAAAGAATGAGACTGGGCTGTAAAGTAAACATGTTAAAAAATGGAAGTTAAAAACATTTTCATCCCAGGGGGTGCAAGATAGAAAATTCTTTTTATTGATGTGTAATTGTCATGCAATATCCTGTTAGTTCCCGGTGTACCTCATAGTGATTCAATGTTTATATACATTACAAAACTATCCCCACGGTAAGTCTGGTTATTGCCAACATCAGAAGTTATCGTAATGACTTTACTCCTTATGCTGTATATGACACCCCCATGATTTATTAATTTTTATAACCGGAAGTTTGTACTCCTTCAACCCCTTCACCTATTTTGACTGCCCCTAAATCCCTCCTCTCTCTGATAACTACCAGTTTGTTTCCTAAAAATTCCAAAAATTTGTATGGAACTATAAAAGATCCCACATAGCCAAAGCAATCTTGAGAAAGAGGAGCAAAATTGGAGGTATCATGCCCCCTGATTTCAAACTAACCTACATAGTTGTAGTAATCAAAATAATACGGTAACTATGATGAAAACTGACACAGATCAATGGAACTGAGCAGAGAACCAGGAAGACATCCATGCATATATGGTCAAGTATCTATGATAAAAAAGGCCAAAATATACCACGGGGACAAGACAGTCTCTTCTACAAGTGGTGTTAGGAAAACTGAACAGCTACCTGCAAAAGGATGAAACTGGATCATTATCGTAAACCACACACAAAACTTCAAAATGGACTGAAGACCTGAATAGAAGACTGAAACCACAAACTTCCTAAGAGAACACACAGGCTGCAAGCAATGTGACCTTGGTCTTAGCAACCAGTCTCCTCAGGGAAGAGCACAAATGAGACAACGCCAAACTCAAAGGCCTTTGTCCAGACAAGGAAGCCAACAACACCAAAGGCATCATAACCAAATGGGAGAGAGTATCTGCAAACCCTACATCGAATCTGGGATTAATTCCCAGACTATATAGAGCACTTTACACACACTATACACACACACACACACACACACACACACACACACACGCAGAGGACTTGAACCGACATTTCTCCAATGAAAATCTGTGGATGTGGGGGGGGGGAGGTGTGTGTGTGTGTGTATACATGAATATTATTGCATTCTAGTAATACTGAAATGTACACAGTTCAATGCACAGAATATTACTCAGCCACAGAAAAGAGCGAAATCTTGCCATTTGCCACACAGGGACAGAGCTATAGGTAAGTAAAATCAGTCACACAGAGAAAGACAAATGCTTATGATTTCACTTACATGTGGAATCTAAAACATAAAACAAACAAAACAGAAACAGACTCACAGATACAGGAGAATTTTCCTGTTTTAGATCTAAGAGGGAAAACTCAACCTTAAGATTTTGAAGTGTTTTCTAAGATATTTCAAAGTTTCCAGAAAATTTTTCATACTTAAAAGATACTGAAGCCTTTCAATTGAGTAATTACCAATACTGGAATTTTAGGGGTCTGATGCCATCAGTCAGGTAAGCAAATCACCAACTATCCCACAAGAACCGGAGTAAAGGACGAAGTGAGATCTCACACAGAGGGTATTCCTATCTTTTGGAATGAGGCACCTCCTATTGCATTTGCTATCAGACACTTGGGCTACACTTCACATTCAACTTTCTTATCACAATCTCTGCCAGATAAGTCAGAAATACATGTGCAAAGTTTATAAATGGTTTGGCAATGGGTGATCTAATTCATAGAGTATGCAAATAATTCATTAAATGCCAGAGATTATTACTTAAGTCACCTATCACGGGATATCGATTTCCAAAGCTGCAAAATGGATATAAATTAATTATCCTAGAGGACTGTATTTTACATACAGGGTATGTAACCACAAACTCTCCTCTACTGGAGACCATAAATTATAACAATTGTATTTTTAACCATCAAAAAACGTAAGAGAGTGGAGCAGGTGTAGCGAGTGTGCAAAAGATGATTTTTAATACTCATATAATCATATATGAATGCATACAAAATTAAAATACTAACAGCTGCCCCAACTGAGTGCCTGATATGTGCCCCAAAATATATTAGATAGCTTTGTAAGCGTTTCCATTCTGTCTTCCTAGCCTCACCGGTCAGTTAGTGTTAATGACCTTGAGTTACAGACAAGGAGGCTGAGGCTGAAAGAAATTGTCCTCCGGCAGCCGTCACATGGTCGGCGGCAGGACCACAACTCAGAACAGCAGCCTCCTTCAATCTGGCTCTTGTGGTCTATTTGGTGATTTCCTTACGTGACTGATGACATCGGGCTCCTAAAATTCCACTATTGGTGACAACTGTTTAACCGAAAGCCTCCAGTATCTTTGGTTTCCCAAGCCCATGCCCCTTCTATTATCCATGCTGGTCCTCACTAAAGAGTAAAGCCCAGTGATGGGGAGTGAGGGATGCTCCGAGTCAGAGACTGGCATTCACATCATGCCTCTGCTGCCCAACAGGCCCAGTGATTCGGGCCAAGCGAGTTCAGCCTGTTAGATGTTACTTCTGCACTTATAAAATGCATGAGGAAGAAGTGTGTTCTAGGGTTAATATGAAAGTTAAGATAACACATTTGCAGTCGTTGGTAAGTAGAAAGCACGCACGATTCCCTGATTAAACTTTCCCCAGTGCACCTCACATGCCACTGCAGCAGTCTGTGAGGTAACAGACAGAAGAGGACACCTCGGGAGGTCAGCTGGCACTATATTTAGCTGATTAAATCATGGAGTGGTAGAGCCACAAGGTCACTAAGATGAGATTCAGCCAAATCCTTTCACTGCATAGCTAAGGAAACCAGGGACCAGAAAATTAACGAGCAAACCACTATCTGGCGGCATGTCATGACCAGGAACCCAGATCCCTTCCAACCTGGAGTCAACGGCCCCTGCAACCCTATCATCACACACTCGGCTCCTTTTGTGAAAGAGAGTTAAAGGTTCTAGAAAGCACCCAAGGTACCACCTGGGACTGACTTAAGAACCGCAGTGGGAAATACCTGGCTGGTGGCTCCTTTCATAACCTCACCCAGTCATTGTGGGGTGAAAACTATATAGGCCAGGACCTGGGTACACTCTTCATAAAATATGGGAGGAATTCTACAATGGAGACAAGAAAGATGAGACCATACTGATGATGGGTACACAGAAAACTGTGTAAAATACGTGTGGTGTGGGGTTCAGTTCTAGAGATGGAAGAACCTTCCTGATCACTTAACTAGCCCAACCCATTATTTTAGATCAGATACACGGAGCCCCAACGAGGTTAAGTGACTAGCTGGAGAGGCTGGTCTGGAAGACATAGAATTAGAACCTACCAACTAGCGTCTGGAATCCTTTCTGCATGCTGCCACCCCCCTCTCGGCGGGCTTCCCGCCGCATTAAGTACGAATTACATCAGGAAAGTGAGGTGAGGCGTGTCTGAGTCAGAAGAAACAAGGGTGAGGTTCTGTCTTTCACGGAAGGCAAGGACATTGTGAAAACTGAAGGAAAGGGCAGGGGCAAACATATGAAGACGTGCACTTCCCCTTTTCATGTCAATCTTTAACAAATAGGCATTTGTTCCAGCCCCTGAAAACGCCTGCGATCCTCTTTTTCTCTCTAGAAACGGTATAAAATACCATCAGGACAACGCAAGGCAGCCATCTTTACAAGGGTTTTTTTTTAGTCAAGTCCTTAGTGAAATACACGCATGTGCCTGCTTCAGGAAGTCAATGAATTTTTTCCGATACAATTGAGGCTATTACTACCATGGTGTGCTAAGTACTCTCCTAATCGTTTATGCTCAAAATGGCTCCAGGGTTGAATGATTTCTACTGTTTGCAAACAGAGGCCTTTTTGTTCATTCACCCAACAAATATTTGCTGAACACCTACTAAGTCAGGTCCTGTGCTGATCCTTAAATCAAATCAATGTAATTCCTGCCCCTGCAGAGCTTAGAGGCCAGAGACAATAAGTAGGTAAACACCAGTCAATTACAAAGTTTTGTAGGCACCATGGAATTTTAATAAGACCACAGGATAATGAGGGGAAGTGAAGGACAGTATCTCCGAAACAGTAACAGTGAACTTGGGCCTGTAAGTGGTCGTCAGCCATGGGAAGAGGGGAAACTCAGAAAACAGAAGCTCCACCTTCTGCTGGTACAGGTACTAAGTGGAGCAGAGTGAGGTCTGGCACCTAACTTCTTGGAGGCTCCAAACGAGGTTGTTTCTCAATGTACAGTGACATCCTAAGACAGGGAAGTGTTCTGCACAGCTGAGAGTTAGTTTCATCAATGAGAACAGGAGGAGGAAGAGCTAACATCTATTGAGTACTTACTGTATATGCCAGGTACTGCCAAGTCATTGAACCCTCTCAAAAATTCTTATACACATTGATGTTTTAAATTATATCTCAGATATACAATATTGGATAAATCCTTAGGTTCATGGGACAGGTTAATGAGTGGGCTGCGGATGGCCTGCCTTTAATTCGCTATTTACTTAGCTATTTCTAACAATGCATATCAAGAATCTACCAGCAAGACAGAAGATGAGCCCCTGACAAAACCCCACATCGACACACACAGGACACCCTCCACCCGTGGTCAGCACCACCGTGTACCCTATGTTTATCATCCCCTTGCTTTCCTTTTTTGACAGTTTTATTGCACACTGCATTAAAAGTGTGCTGCTTCCTTTTAGTTACTGTTATCTTTATAAAAAAAGGTAACGGGAAATGGAATTTATGATACGAAGACATATTCATAGCTATGCATTGTTGTAATTCATTAGTTTTGACTCTTGTATAATATCACAGTTTATTCATTCACTCTCTCAGTGATAGGCATTTGGGTTGCTTCCAGGATTTTGCCACTGTGTATAGTGTTGCGATGAATATTCATATGCACATGCATACTCATAGGCACACTGTTGTTACATGAGGGCACGCTTCCTCTCCGAGCCCAGGAGTGGGAGTGCTAGGTCCCAGGGTATGCGGATGCTTACCTGGAGAAGGTATGGCCTCCTATAGTCATCCACAGGCATTCCCACACACAACCTATAAAAAGAGCCTGTGGGTCCACCTGCTCAGCACTTGGCATTGTCAGGCTAGACAGAGTTCTGTCCACAGAAGAGGCTTAGAACAGTAACTATCTGTGGTCCTCATTTGCATTTCCGTGACCACTGATGATGTCGAACATCTATTTATGTACATACAGACCCTGTGTATTTACTCTTATTTCATTTTTTGTTCTACTGCATTTTCAGTGGCCTTCTCATTGATTATATTTTTAATATATTTTTATTCTAATGCTACCAGTAGTATATACAGAGAAGGTCTTCTGGTGTTTTCACTTTCATTAAAGAATCTTAATAAACAAAAGCTCTTATTTTTAATTTAATCAAATGTTGTCTTTTATCTAGTCAATGTGTTATTAGTGTCATATTTAAGAAAATCCTCCTTTTCATTTTGTTGAGGAGGGTTTTCTTAAATATGAGACTAATACCACATGGTGAAATCGAGACAACTGTACTTGAACAACAAAAAATGAATTTCACATCTAATACATCATTAATTTAATTATACAAAAAAGAAACCCCTCCTTCTCCCAAGAACTACAATATCACTGAATATAAATTTTAACATTTTGTTTTGGCCATGTAAGTTTTAATCCACTCAGAGTTGACTTCTTTTTATCTTCTTTATTTTTAAATACGGCACGAGGTACAGATCCACTTTCACTTTTTTCCAAATGGACTTTCCCCAGCTCCCTTTAGCATACCATGGGCTCTCTGCACCCAGCCACTGTCTTATACCAAAGTTCCACACAGGCCTGCTTCTGACCCGTCTATTCCATTGCATTGGTCAATTTAAGATCCCTAAACCAAATGTTACAGCTTCAATTACTGTAGCTTAATTAGCCCTGATGACTAGAAGGACAAGCCCCCCACTCAATACTTTTTCAGAAGTGTCCCGCCTATCTTTGGTCCTTTACCTTCACATAAATCTCAAAACCATTCGTGGAAGAGAGATGATTGTGATTGCGGCTGGACCCATGAGCTGGTCTAGGGCCAGAACGGAGGTTACTTCCTGTCACCCCCTCTGAGACTGATCTATCGTCCTGGGCGCTTTCCTGCTGACATAAGCCAGTCCCGCTCCCGCGTCCCACGGCACACTGGTTCCTGCACAGGCCATTGTCCGGACCTGGTCAAGCATGTGAGGCATTTTCCTGTACCTGGAACTGGTCACATACCAGCACCGCTGTCCAACCTGCCCTGTTCTATATAATTCTTTGGTGCGTGCCAAACGGAGTGGAGGGTATTCAAGTCATCTTAGCAGAACCTGTCCCTTTTTGATAGTAACTCTTCCTACCTTTGGGCCTAGTGTATCTTTACACGTATGTCTTATTACATATTAAAATTTACTCTGTAAATCTTGAACATCTTTTATCATTTCAAAGTACTTGATATTCTTTGATACCACATAAATGGTATCTTTTCATTAATTATGTTTTCTCCTAATTGCAGTTCTGTATAATAGCAGAAGTTTTTTTAGTTAATAAACTTACATTCACTCTGTGCTAAACTTTCCTATTATTTCAAATAATTTTCCTGTAAATTACTTTAGGGTCTTTTTTTATATAAATAATCAGACCACCTGACAACTCAATTATTATTCCCAAATTACAGGTGAGAAAACTGAGACAGAAAACTTAGGCATTGAAGTGAAGACTTCAATGAGATATCCACACTCCTATGTAGCTTGCACTGTTGCAAGCACTGTTCACGGAGCCAAGAGGTGGAAACAACCTCAGTGTCTATTGCCAGGCCAAATGGATAAAGAAAAGCTGGTGTATGCACGCAATGGGATATTACTCGGCCACTTAAAAAGAAGGAAATCCTGTCACACACAAGTATGCATGAACTTTGAGGACATTGTGCTAAGTGAAGTGAGCCAGTTGTGGAAGGAAAAATACTTCATGATCCCACTTAAAGGAGCTACCTATGTCGGTGACAGAGGGACAGGAAGTAGAACAGAGGCTGCCAGGAGTTGGGAGGAGAGGGTGACAGGGCGTTGCTGGTCAACGGGGGCAGAGTTTTGATCATGCAAGATGAGAGAGTTCTAGGGGTCTGCTCCACTTACAGGGAATACTATACTGTACACTGAAAAATTTGTTGAGAGGATGCTTCTTGTTATATGTTTCTTGCAATTAAAAAAAGGGTAAATAAATTGCTCATAAAAACAGTTAGTAAACAGAACTGAGATCTAAATCTAGGCAGTCTGAACTCATAATTACTATGTTTCTTACTATTGTGCACATCAAAACAATATGCAAATACAGG
>VMDR010013274.1:0-25218 GCA_007922815.1 Macrotus californicus | reverse complement strand
TAGTTTTGATCATCTTTTTTCTTAGGTAAGTCCCTTTAACATTTCATATAATAAGGTCTGGGTGATGATGCACTCCTTTAACTTGACCTTATCCGGGAAGAACTTTATCTGCCCTCCAATTCTAAATGAAAGCTGTGCTGGATAGAGTAATCTTGGATGTAGGTCCTTGCCTTTCATGACTTGGAATACTTCTTTCCAGCCCTTTCTTGCCTCAAGGTTTCTTTTGAGAAATCAGCTGATGGTCTTATGGGCACTCCTTTGTAGCTTACTGTCCCTTTTTCTCTTGCTGCTTTAAAGATTCTCTCTTTATCTTTCATCTTGGGTAATGTAATTATGATGTGCTTTGGTGTGTTCCTCCTTGGGTCTAACTTCTTTGGGACTCTCTGAGCTTCCTGGACTCCTTGGAAGTCTATTTCCTTTGCCAAATTAGGGAAGTTCTCCTTCATTATTTGTTCAAATAAGTTTTCAATTTCTTTCTCTTCCTCTTCTCCTTCTGGCACCCCTATGATTCAGATGTTGGAACGTTTAAAGACATCCTGGAGGTTCCTAAACCTTTCCTCAGTTTTTTGAATTCTTGTTTCTTCATTGTGTTCTGGTTGAATGTTTCTTTCTTCCTTCTGGTCCACACTGTTGATTTGAGTCCTGGTTTCCTTCCCATCCCTGTTGGTTCCCTGTACATTTTTCTTTATTTCACTTAGCACAGCCTTCATTTTTTCATCTAATTTGTGACCAAATTCAAACAAGTCTGTGATCATCTGATTACCAGTGTTTTGAACTGTGCATCTGATAGGTTGGCTATCTCTTCATTGCTTAGTTGTATTTTTTCTGGAATTTTAATCTGTTCTTTCATTTGGGCCATTTTTTTTTTTGTCTCAGCACACCTGTTACGTAGCGAAGGGTGAAGCCTTAGGTGTTCACCAGGGCGGGGCAACCCACATCGCTGTGTTGTGATGCTGTATGTGGGAGAGGGGTCTGAGAGGGAACAATGTCACTTGCTCTGCTCCGTGCCAGTTTTCAGTCACTTCCCCCATTACCCACAATCAAATTGGGCCCTTCTGGTGCTGATTCCCAGGTGGGTGGACTTGTGTACGTTTTAGGACCCTGTGGATCTCTCCAACAGACTCTCCTGTGAGGCTGGGAATTTCTTTGGCTGCCGCCTGAACCCCTACAGGTGTTTTCAATCAGAGGTTTGAGGCTTTATTTTCCTGAGCTGGGACCCTCGGTTGTATGGTCTGTCTCGCTCCCCAGTTGTTCCTCCTGGTTTATCTGCACGTGGATGTAGAACCACCCGGTTTGCCAGCCACCACCTCGCTGGGTCCGCCAGCCGCCTCCTTGCCGTGAGTCCTCTCCACCCAGCTACCCGTCTCCACCCCTCCTACCGGTCTGGATGAATGTTTCTTTAACTCCTTGGTTGTTGGACTTCCATACAGTTCATTTTTCTGTCAGTTCTGGTTGTTTTTTGTTTTTAAATTTGTTGTTGTCCCTTTGGTTGTCTGAGGAGGCACAGTGTGTCTACCTATACCTCCATCTTGGCCGGGAGTCTCTTCAATGTCTATTTCTCCTTCAATTTTAAATGATAGCCTTGCTGGGTAAAGTAGTCTCAGTTGTAAGTCCTTGCTTTTCACCACTTTGAGTATTTTATGTCTGTCCCTTCTGGAATAAAATGTTTCTGATGAGAAAACAGTTGACAGTCTTATGGGTGCTTGTACGTAACTAATTGTCTTTCTCTCGTGGATTTTTAGATTCTCTCTTTGTTTTTAATCTTTGCCACTTTAATTATAATGTGTCTCGCTGTGAGCCTCTTTGAGTTCTTCTTGTTTAGGATTCTCTGCATTTTCTGGACTTTTGTGTTTTTTCCTTGAGTAGGTTAGAGAAATTTTCTGTCAATATTTCTTCAAATAGGTTTTTGATTCCTTGCTCTCTCCTCCTTTTGGTATCCCTATGATGTGGATGTTGTTATCCTTCATGTTGTCCCAAGGGTCCCTTAAACTATTCTCATTTAAAAAAAAATTTTTCTTTTTGTTACTCTGATTGAGTGTTTTTTCCCATACCTTGTGTTTCAAATTGCTGATTCGATATTCTGCTTAATCCAACCTACTGTTTATTTCTTCCAGTGTACTTTTGACATCAGATATTGTATTCCTTATTTCTGGCTGGTCTTTTTTGTGTTTTCTATGTCCTTTTACTTTTCATTTAAAAAAAAAGATTTTATTTATTAATTTTTAGAGAGAGGGGAAGGGAGGGAGAAAGAGAGGGAGAGAATCATCCATGTGGGAAAGAAACATTGACCAATTGCCTGTCATCCACACCCTGACCAGGAACCAAACCTGCAACGCAGGCATGTGCCCTGACTGGGAATTGAACCAGTGGCCTTTCACGTTGTGGTATGGTGCCCAACGAACTGAGCCACACCTTTTTCATGCTTTTGTAGTACTCACTAAATTTGTTGAGCATCCTTATACCATTACTTTGAACTCTATATTTGATAAATTGCTTGCCTTTATTTCACTTAGCTCTTTTTCTAAATATTTCTCCCCAGATATTTCATTTGGGGCATATTTTATTGTCTCCCCAATTGGGCTGCATCTTTGTGTTTGTTTCTGTGTATTAGATGGGTCTGCTTTGACTACCAGTTTTCATGGGGTAGCCTTATATAGTAGGTGTCCTGTGGGACCTAGTGACTTAGTCTCCTTGATTACCTGAGCTGAATGCTCTAGGAATGTTCCTTGTTAGGGTTGTGGGGGCCTTCCTGTTGTTGTTGAGTTTTGATTGCTATTGGCCCATTAGTGCATGAAATTGACCCTCAGGCTGTCTGACTGTGGGGCTCAACCCTGAACATGGTGTGTGTGTAAGCTGGTGTGCCGATGCTGACCATATGAAGTAGAATTTGCCTCAGTGGGGTTTGGCGCCTGCTGAGATCTTCCTTTGGTTATGCTATTTGTGAAGCTTTTTGGATCCTGTTTTGGTGTTTTCTGAAGCAGACCACTGGGTGTGTTGGTTCTGCGCCTCATGGGAGAGACTCTGATGCAGGCCATTGTCAGATGCTGTCTGTGCCTGGCCCTTGGCAAACTATTTGGAGCCACAAGCAATCCAAAATGTGTGGGTGCCTCTGCTAGTCTTGGGTGCATGCAGGCAGGACCAAGCTGAAGACCAAATTTCTCTTTTACCCTCACCATGCCCTGGGGACAGGTCATCAAAAATCCCAAGGCACTCTGAGATCTGCCTCTGCCTGTCTCTGCTTGGTGGCTGCCTGTTAGGCTCATTCAATGAAAGAGCCTCTGGTGGAGTCAGGAGGATGGGGCCAGTGGATCCTATTTTGGGGGTAAGTGCCAGTTGGGTTCATGGGATAGTGGATGTAATGGCCCTGCCCCAAAGCCAGATAATTCAGTCACTGAGCTATTCGAGCATTTAACATGCTGGCTAAGGCAGCTGACTCTTCACCAAGGCCTAAGCTTTGCAAGGTAGGGCAATAAAGAGTCCAGAGGCTGGGACAATTGCTTTCTCCCATGCTGATGTTAGAGCGGGAGTGGTCCACCAAAGAAAGATGGCATCTGCGGTATGGGCAAATGATTCAGCCCAAGGATCACAGCAGTTGTCCCCATGTTCCCCCCCCCCCCCAGAGCCACAAACCCCAGAATTTCCTCATGTGACTCTGGTTCATTCTGCTCTCCTTTCACTGGAGCTCAGGGTAAATAGCTGTGAATGAATTTTTTTGCATTGCCCTTTAAGAGTGCCTGTGTCTCCAGGAGACCATGTCTCTCCCTAGAGGACAGAAAACTTGCTGCTTTTCACAGACAGAAGTTATATGGGCATCTCTTCCCAGCTGTGGTACTCTGGGCTGAGGAGCTTGACTTGGAGTTTAGTCCCCACACATCTCAGGAGTAACCCCCCCCCCCAACCCACTGCTGAGCTTTCCCTCTGGAACATCAGCTGCCACTTGCAAGTGGAGCCAGGCCTTTTTCATGTCCCTGACCTTCTTACCAGACTCGTTGTGGTTTCTTCTGTAAATCCTTGGTTATAAGACTTCTCTTCAGCTAGTTTTCAGTTGGTTATTCAGGGTGATTGTTTTTTAATTTAGTTTAATTTCAATTTGGTCCCGGGAGGAGGGGAGTGTAGTTGCCACCTATTCTGCTACCATCTTGAAAAAATAATTTGGATGTTTTTGAATAACTAAAAATCTGCCTTTAAAACCCATATTTGTCCTCCCCTAGTCTTTGTTTTAACTTACTTTTATCCCAAATATTAAAAAAAATTTTCTCACCTTATCTTTTGAGATGATCGTTGCTTTAAAAATAATAAAAAGTGTATGTTACATCTTTGAAATTTTTGTGTCTGGTGTTTTTGCAAGCCAGCACTTCCATTGACTTCAGATGACCCGATAAGAGGTTTTTTTGGGGGGTGGGGGGAGGGAGAGGTGTCTCAAAATCCCAGAAAGATATGTTAAGTGTCAGGTTGAATCTAAAGGTACATGTAGTTAATGATCAATATTGTGGAAAAACTCATCCACAGTGGCACTCAAATGTTAAAATCCCCACGAAGAAAAGTCATAAAATCATGCTCTTCATCTGGTTAGGGTCTCAAACTGTCAGTAAGAGTGTGTTCTGTTAGATCAAAGCAGAGAGATGTCAGGAGCAAAGATATCCTTGAAAAATGTGTTCAACTCAGATCAGCAAATTTGGCCTGAGCACCACCATGTACCAGGTGGTGTTCTAGGGCCTGTGAAGAAGAAAAACTATTTTAAGCAGTTCTGAAGTTGGATTTTTGGCTGGGTAGGCGTGTGTTTTTGTGTGTGTAGGGAGAGAGAGAGAGAGAGAGAGAGAGAGACAACAAACAACGGCAAAGGAAAGAACAGTGTTCAAGCCTGGCCACACATTACAATCACATAGTGGAGCTTCTAAAAACTATTGGTCCCAAAGCCTCACATCCTAGATTTCTGACTTAATTTACTTGGAGTGGAGCTCAAGTATGACAATGTTTTTAAAACTTTTCTAGGCGATTCTACTGTACAGTAGTGATGAATCACTAAGCTCATTAGAGTCCAAAATATTTACCTTGAATTGCATTGAGATGTAGAAGCATGTGATTACAAATTGTATTGTGCAAGTCTCATATTGCAAACATCAATTTACTTTGCTATCGGAGGGAAAAGTGAACGATAAAAATGGTTTCTCTCTGATATGTCTGGATAAAGCCATCTACTGTCTCTGGATTTGACTGCATACCCTGGAGCTGTGGTTCAAACTGAAACAAGCAGTGCAGAGCCCAACTCCCACCAGTGTGGCATAATGCAGATAGTCCTGACCCTTATGGTGTGGTATCTTGCCATTCTTTTCAGGGTTTTCCTCCCTGCTCTTTTATATAAAATGAGTATTAACTTCTCTCTCTCTCTTTCTGAAGACAAACCTGTTCAGAGCTTTGAACAACACAGGTAGGACACTCCAAAATTGGTCTCAAGCTCACTTTTCTCTACTCTTGGAGAGTCATCATTCATGGATCTGAGGAAATAAAGTGTGTAACTTTGCTTAATCCAGTGCTTTCCAAGTTTATTTGGCCACAGAACACTTTTGTATTCAAGGTTGTGAAGTGAGATGTTCCACAGACCTGACCTTCATCTTGAATGAAGCACTTACCAGCTTCCAGATGACTCTCAGTGCTTCTCAATTATGGTATTAATGCCCCAGGGTATCCCGTCTCATGCTGACCTAGAGCTGATCTGTGTGACAATGTAATGCTGTGTGAGTTATAGAGCATGACTTCTGAGGCTAGTGAATAAACGGGGTTGTAGCTTCCATTTTGCTTCCTCGAGTCACTCACTTGGGGGAAGCCAGCTGCCATGTTGTGAGGACACTCAAGCAGCTCTGTGAAGAGGTATCATGGGAAGAAATGGAAGCCTCCCACCAACAACCAGCACCTGCTTGTGGGTTAGCCACCTTGGAAGCAGATTCTCTATCACATTCAAGCCTCCAGCTGACAGTAGCCCTGACCGACATCTTGACTGCAACCTCATGAGAATCTCTGAGCCACAAATGCCAGCTAAGCTGCTCCAGAATTCCCACCTTGTCAGGTAGGGGTAAGTAGAGATCACAGGTGGTAGTGATGACCTAGAACTTTAGGAAACTTACTTCTCAAATACTATAGTTTCCACTTCCTTAAAAGTTCTCAACTCTCTCCATTTGTATCTGCCCTCATAGTTACCACCATAGGCCAGCCCATCATCATCTCCTGCTTGAACTATCAAATGGCTTCTTTCTAACTGGTCACCCAGGTTCTGGGATTGCACCCCTCTCCCTACAATCATGTACTGATCTTGCAGGTCAAATAATCTTTTTAAAGTTTAAATTTTATTATGTCTTGCCCTGGGTGGTTCGACTTAGTGGGTTGAGCGCTGGCCTGTGAACTGAAAGGTCACTGCTTTGATTCTGAGTAAGGGCACACGCCTGGGTCACAGGCCAGGTCCCTGGTTGGGGGTATGTGAGAGGTAACCAATTGATGTTTCTCTCCCTCTCTTTCTTCCTCCCTTTTCCTCTCTTTAGAAATGCACAAATAAAATCAAAACAAATAAATAAATAAGTTTCATTATACCACTTCTCTGCTCCAAACTCTTTAACATCACTTATAAGACTTTGCAAGATTTGGTTCCTATCTTTCATGTTCCACCTCTCCACACAGATCTATTTGCACTTCCCAGATGTGTTCATTTCTTTTTAGTCACCTGAACTTTGCACATAATTTTCTCTCTGCTTCAGGTTGTGTAATGTGCAGCGCCAGAAGTTTCCCCCAAATGCCATCATCATCAAAAACCCGCAGCTCTCTCGTTCCAGTTCTCTCATTTACTGTGGTTGCATAAAATCTCACCATTTGACTGGAAGAGACACCCAAGGGTTTAAGAAGCGTTTTCTCCTGTTAGATGGCAAATAAGTTGCATGGGGCAAGTGGGTAGGGGTTGGAGAGTTACACACGAGTGTGATTTCTAGGCATTAAAGACCATATTGTCCACATGATTTCCCAAATCATTTCAATTGACTGGAAACGAGGGCAGATTGGGGCTGTGGGGTGAGAGCAGTTAGCAGTGGACGAAGGAAGATCAGGTTAGAATTCTGAGATCCAGGGGCCAGCACATGGAATTCCTGTTGGACTGGACCCTCCTTATGAACTTCAAACAGAGAAAGCCAATTGCCAACTGGATATTCCCACTTGCATGTTCTACAGATACCTCCAACTCCAAATTCTCATAACTGAACTCATCATAGGTTCTCCTATACTTCTCCTTTTTAGGCATTTCCTATTTCTGAATTAATGGAACCATTAACCATCCAGTCCCTGAGCTAGAACACCTGTGTGTTATCTTGTGCCCACCTCTAAACCTCTGATACAATCATTCACAATGCCTTGTACGTTCTGCATGTTAAATATTTCTTCCTGGTTAATTTTCCTTTTCCCATCCATGCTGCTCCTCCTTGCTTCTGATGATCCTTATCTTTTTTTTTCCTGGACTATCACTGCACTAGTTTCCCAAGAGTTTCCCTTCTTCCCATTGTGCCTTTCTCCATATATTCCCATAATGGTCTTTGAAAAATATATCTCTCTCCTCCTGATTAAAATTCCTCAATAATGTTTTTCATCTATCAGATTGAGTTAGATCCTTGTCACTGCACCCAGGGACCTTGATGAAGGGCCCCTGCCTTCCTCTGCTGCCTCACCTTTGACCCACACAGCATTCATATCCTACAATCTGGCCATGAGGGACTCCACACTCTATTCTACTGTCCTGGATCAGGCTTTGAAGTTTTTTTTTTTCTTAATTCTTACTATTTTTTCTATTTTAAGTATATTTTATTGATTATGCTGTAAGCTGTGAGGTTTAATCCTTGTTTCACGCCTTTCTCACACCTCTGCCTGGAAAGTCCTCTTTCTTTCTTTTGTTTTTTTGAAAGTCCTTTCTTACTAGGTGTTCTACCCACTCCACAAACACCCTGTCAAAGGCACCTTTAAGTCCTGAAATAAAATCTTAAAGTATATTTTAAGACACAGTACAAGCATCAGAGGCTTGCCAAAGCCTTTTCCAACTACCACTCCTGTCCTCTCCTCCTTGGATGAGGATTTACATGGTGGGTATCCCCCATTTCAGCAGCAACTGACTGAATGAGGGAGGGTGGGTGCGGGATGGAGTTTGAGCCTGTTAGCAATGGTATGAAAGATTCGCTTAGTGGGAAACATCAGTGAGGGGGAAGGTGGTCCAGAATTAACTCTCCTGTGGATTTGGCACCAAGGCTTTGGTCCTCGGCCTACATGAAACCGAAGTGGGCCTGGAGGAGATGAGGCCATGGGCTAGAAGAAATCAGACTGCGGGACAACAAAGGACGGAAGACGTCCTCTCTGGCCCCCCCAAACCCTCCCTGCTTCTTGTTCTGGTATTTGTGGAAATCTCAATGTCCATGTGTGTGCATATGTTGGGGAGGGGAGGAAAGGGGAGAACGGGCAGAAGAAAAGGGAAAAAGGACACTGATTTCTGAGCATGTTCAGCCATATGCTTGGAGGAGGTGTCCTTCACAGGGGGAAGGAAGGGCCAGGACTCTGAGTGGCTGAGGGGGAGGGAGACTGTCACCCGTTTAAAAACTCTTTACCAGGTGACTTGACATTAAGGTCTGCCTCTTTGCACTGCCAATCCAGGATCCAACTTCCAGGTTGACTTGGAAAAGCAAAGGTGTGTGTGTGTGTGGGAAGCATATCCATGCTTCTGCCTCCAGCTGCTTATCCCAAACACTATGATCACAGAAGCCCATTTCTCCACATCAGACACACTGGGCTTCCAAATGGGAGAAAATTGGGCATAAAAAAGGAAACCTGCAGCATGCGCTGCCTCTGCTGGCTGGGAGGGGCTCCAGCATGGGCTGTTGGCTGGGCTGCCTTCACTTCACTCTGCTGGGACTTGCTCCTGCAGCAAGACTGGTGCCTTCCCAAACACCACGTTTTTATTTAACCAATTCAGAAGGAAGTTAACTGCTCTCAGAGCATTTCGTATAATTGGAAACATGCATTCTGGCAAAGAGAGATGGAGAAATTCTTGGTACAACTCCAGCAAAAAGGCCAATCTGTCAACTGAGGGGCCCGACAGAGGCTGGCCCACTGGAGCCCGGTGTGTTTGTACAGGAGATGGGGTGCAGCGTTTGGCCCCGTGAGCAGGTAACCGGTGAGTGGTGCTCCCAACCCGCCCAGGAAGGCAGAGGAAAGAGCTCCATAAAGAAAACAAGAGGAGGACTAAAAATAGAGTCATTTCCCTTCATGGGAGAGCAGACTTTTTTTCCAATGAGTGATGTAGCACAGAGTGGTGACATGTCAACAACGAACAGAGTGCTTATTATTATGCTCAGGTGTGCAGATGATAGATAAGTATCTTGTCCATACAATGTGGTATAAAGGAAAGAAGATGCGTTCCCTCTGCTACTTATTAACACGTTGCTCAGCTTCTTTAAGCCTCTTTCCTCAGAGACAAATTGGGGACACTGATGCCTACTCATAGAGCTGTCACTTGGTTAAAAATTTGTATAAAGTATGCTTAGTACAGTTACTGGCACTCCATGTTAACAAAGCCTTGCAGGTAACTTTTGATGACTTCTTCCTACTAGTCAACTATTTGTAAGATCTTGTCGGCCAGCTAATGAAGGGAGAGGAGTTATCACCAGACCAACCACTGAACATCCCGGGCCATTTTGGTGCCTGTGTGACTCTCAGTTGGTCACATATTATCTGGGCCTCTGGGCTCCCTCTGATGCAGCCCCTGTGATGCTCTGCTTGACCTTAGCCCTCGCCACCCCTGACCTTACTCTCAGAGCTCAGGTCTGCCTCCTTCAGATCCTGAACCCCACACCTCTGCTCTCTGTGCCTCTCACCTGACCCAAACCAGACTGGTCTCAGCTCCCAATCATAGGGGTATCTTTATTCACCTCTTCTCTGACTACTCCCTCCCCATTTGTAGGAAGCTCCCAGAAATCATTACAATGACTAACTTCTGTTGAAGCAGAAAGTTCCCCAGCAGAGAGAATGTCCCAGAAAAACTTCATTACAGGATTTCAGAGTTTCTTGCTGCTCAAAAACCAGTTTTGGGGACATTTGGGCCTGAATTCTAATTCTTACTCAATTATTTATCAGCTGTGTGACTTTGGGCAAATCACTTAACTTCTCTGAACTTCGGTATCCTCAACCATAAAGCAAGAATAATCACAACGACCTCATGGTGGTATTAGGAAGATGTAATTAGGATCTCGTATTTGGGAAATGTTTGATAGCTGTAACTATAAAAAAAGGATATGCCTATAGGTGTATACATATATATGTATTCACACATGTGTTGGGTTGGCCAAAAAGTCTAGTAGTTTTTTTCATAAAATAAAAGGTATTTTTCATTTTTACCAATAACTTTATTGATTTGGATATTTTGAGTATATCAGCTATCTCCTGAGTGGTATAACATTAGTTGTTCTCAATTAATGTCTTGATTTGATCTCTGTCAACTTCAACTGGTCTACCCAACCATGGAGCACCATCCAGCAAGAAATCTCCAGCACGAAACTTCGCAAACCACTTTTGACACATTTAATCAGTGACAGCTCCTTCTCCATACCCTGCACACATCTTTTTGTGTGTGTTTAAGTTGCATTTTTACCATTCTTGAAATAATAAAACATAATGTGCTAAAAATGTTGCTTATCTTCTCTCATTTTCAATACTATAATGGCTACACAAAAATTCACCAGTTTTGATGAATTTTCTTTAAGTGCACGATGATATGACAGCTATTACAATACAATCTGATGAAACTGTTTCAAACGAAGTTAAAGACAACTAAGCAATACTAGAGCCATCTTACAGGAAAAAATCCAAATGAACTTTTTGGCCAACCCGATGTATAACTTCCACTGATCCTTCAACACCCGCCTTTATCCTAGGGGTCAGAATAACACATACTCTAAAGCCAGGCCACTCAATTGGGACCTGGCTTCTGACTCCACTGCCTCTAACTAGCTGTGTGACCCCAGAGAAGCCACTTAATGTAGCTTATTGTCCAGGCACTTGCATGCCATCTGTGTGTAGAGCAGGCACTTGCTACAAATTGAGAGATAAAGAGAGGCTGTGCTAGGTGGTGCACAGACTAAGAAGCAAGGGTCCTGATGGGATTTCATACCTGTCAAGACTGAGCTGTGGGAACGATGGGGAGGGGCCACTGCCCTCCACCTTGTTTTCTTCTCCAGCTTTCTCCTCAGACCCTGCTTTGGCCACAGCAGCCATGTGGACTGCAGGGAAGGGGCCTCTCCCACCTGCCACAGACTTACCATCTCCGAGCTGGAGGCTGCTGCCAAACTGAGGCTGCTTATTTCCTCGGAGCCCCTGAGTTCCTGCCCATGTGGCAGCGACTTCCCAGATAACTGTTGGGTCATCTGCAGTCCTGAGGGTCCATGGTGTGCTGTGAAAGGGTTTTCCAATGGGATCTGTAGTAATCCTGGTGTCTAAGTTGGATATTGGGACTCCAGTTCTGACACATGGATAGATTGCTTGCAAATCCAGGCCCTGGAAAACCAGGAATGAGATGAAGTTGAGATGCAGAGACTGGGATCCTGAAGAACATCAACTAAGTGAAAGGGAAAGGATTTCATGTGTGTGGGGGCCCCGCATGCCTGGCACTGCATTGGCATTTACACACATTTGCATTCCATTTATATTTCTGCAGCAACCCTGTGAAGTCAGCACTATTAGCAGTCCCATTTAGAGAGAAGTTAAGGCTGAGAGCTTATATGACTTGTCCATGTCCTAGTGTCAGGATTTGATTCTAGGTCTTTCTGACTTCACAGGTTGAAAACAAAACCACTAATCCATATGGGGTGTCCAAGAGATAGTCAATTCTACCAATAGCCTTGTGAGATGTAGGCACCATTATCCTTATTTTACTCTGGAGAGAACTGAGACCCAGGCTTTCACAAAGACTCTAAGCAGGGGTTTGAACCCAGGTGCATCTCACATCCAACTCTGCATGAGAGCAGTGCCCTCCTTCTTTTCTACAAGGGATGGGGTGGGGAGGGGTGGGGGAAGAGCTAACTTATGTCCCCTCGGGACAGGGCAAGCACAAGTGGGATTTTGTGGTCATTGCATTACTGAAGACTCTTAATCATTTTCAATAGCACTGACCACTCTGTCTATTTGGTAAAAGAAATTTAACTTCAAGAGGAAGCATAAAATTTATGAGGGATTTGTTTAATCTGGTACCATATGATAAGAGCCATTTCAACTCACTTAAAGTATGAAAAGCATTTTGCATTTAAGTAAACAAAAGTCTGTGAGTCCACTGATAATTATCCAACTGCAAATTTATGATTCATAGATCTTATTGGATGAAATGTGAAGTATCACAACAAATTTGCAAGATTATGACACATTAAATGAGGAATGTGAAATATTTTTTAAAGCAACAGGCATTGATGAAATAGCTTGGGGCCTAATTCTTAAGAATGATTATAACAATTTTGAGCAGACACCAGTGTTTCTTTCTGCTATTGGACTTTCTGCTCTTTTGTGACAGTCATAAACATCTGTCACGTAAGCCCAGAAAATTTGCATAAAACTGTTAGGAAACAGTGGGGAGTGAGCGAGGGAACCAGATCCAGAAGGGGAATGAAATACCTTACAGGGGTGTCCGACCCTCTGCCTGCGGGTGCATATGGCCCAGGATGGTTATGAATGTGGCCCAACACAAAATCATAAATCTACTTAAAACTATTTTTGGCTCATCAATTTTCATTAGTGTTTGTGTATTTAATGTGTGGTCCAAGAAAACTCTTCTTCCAGTGTGGCCCAGAGATGCCAAAAGGTTGGACGCCCCTGCTAGAATGTCCAGGAGCCTTCCTTCTCATATGTGTGGGCAGGAGTTTAGAGCCCGTATGGGGCAGTTTTTCAGGCAAACCTCCCAGTACGCCGCTCTGAAGGGCCTGGAGAGGTGGTTCTCACTGCTGCCCCCTTTTGAGGGTGATGGTGAATGGAGTCATTTACAGGCCTCTGTGGTGTCCACCATTGCACCCCTTCACCATTTAAGATGTGAAACATTGGACTTCTTAAGTTAATATTCTTTTACTATGTGTCTTTTCAATAAACTGTGCCTCACCTGACTAATCCTGGGAGAGTGGGTGATAAGGGTTATTGTGAGCAGTGTCCCAAGCTCTTCATATCACCCAGCCATTAGGTGTTCCTCGCGTTCGGGGAGTAGGGACCATCACACCCCCACTCTGACTGTGCATTCTCTAAATTCTTGACCCACAGATACGGCAAATGGTTGTGTTTTACACCATAAAGTTGGGTGGTTTGTTATGTAGCAACAGATAACCAGAACATGGTGGAGTCTACCAAATTTTAGATGCGACAAACAATTCAAGGTATAAAAATAACAGCAACCATGCAACTTTGCTGGCCAGTACCAGGGAACAGAAATGCCATTGCTCAATCTGTCTCATAGGACACCAGTTTGAGACTTCAACTTAGAGGAGTGATAAATGGTAGGCAGCAGATGACAAATGGGACTGAAAGAGAACCAGCAGGGAGGGTGGAGATTTTCCCTCAGAGAGGTGGCAGGCGCAGTGCCTAATGGGGTACGCAGAATTACAGCAGGTTTTTGAAAAGTGAATGTTAAATAAATGAGGGCTCTCATTGAGAGGCCGGGGAACCCTGCCTGCTTTGGAATACATTGGTTTCTCATGCACCATGCACTAGGCCTTTCAGAATTCAGTCTAGCAAATCACTAATATCTATTTTTTAATTTGCAAATTCCACATATTTGCTTCTTACAGGGAACTTCAGTATGGAGGGTCTCATTTGTATCTCCTTTGTCTGAGAGCAACCAAATGTTGAGTTTTCCTAGGTTTGGTTGTAGGAACACACTGCGCTTGGTAAGACAGAGGAATTTCATAAGGATACAGAGCCAATGCAAATAGACTCCACGTAAGTAAGGCTGTGTGAGGGATATCTAACAGACTCCTACTGGGCAAGACTGGTGTATCTTATGAGCAGCTTGTTTCTAGTCACCTCTAGGATTTTGAAATCTGTTTATATGAGGGGACAGCACAGAAGAAATCAGGTCATTCTAAAGGGCAAACCCAGGTCTTCCCCTGCCCTCACCTCTGTTCTTCCATCTTCAAACTGATTCTCTGAGAAGCTCTACCCATCTCCTTCTGGAATCCTCACTTTCTCCCACAGGGAGGTCCTCACTCCCCTCCCTTCCATGTGTCTCCCATGATCTGAACCCTTTAGGCTAGAAGAGCATCCCGGGCCTCTGCTGAAGGATGGAAAACTATTGACAGAGTGTGCTGGGCAGTAGAGAGGTGAGACTGATATTCCTGGATGTGTCCTTCATGTCCAGTTGTTTTTGTAGCTGCAGGCTCACTCATTTTTTATTTTCTTATTTTTTATTTCTGGTCATATTTTCATTTTGAGACTATTAGTTAATGAAAACACCTATCTCAAGAATGGACACTTTATAGGGAAGCTGGCTAGTACCAGCTTAAGCCAAAATGAGAAAGAAAATATTTCCTTAATTTGCACCTTCTATTTCCCCAGAGCTGTGAGCACCTGTTGGAGTGCAGAAGTGTCTCAGTATGTGTTTCTATCCTACCCTCCGTGGTTTCCATAACAGCAAATAAGCCACAGTATCCTTTGGGGTTGCTCTCTGTGACAGCAGGAAGGGCATCCCACTCATGATTCTGATTCTTGGATTATCTCACTCTTCCAAACTCACTTCTTGCTGCTGCTTCCTTCCGTCATGCCCTTGCTCTAGCTGGTCCTGCAACCTTGAATGCTCTTGTCCTTGTAATTTTGCTCTGCCAACTCCCGAGTCTTCTCTCAAATGTGACGAAACATTTCTATTTTCTATATGAAACTGTGCTGGTAACTTAGTAAAAGAAACTTGTAATCTCTGAGAGAGCACTTCATCATGGAAGCCTTCATTGCTCTCCCTCTCCCTCCAAGTATTTCCTGTCTGCTGTCATAGACCTGCCCTGCCTGCCTCCATGGTGCACTGATCAGAGACAAGTTCAAGGCCTTGATGATGAATAGTCATCCCTTCACAGAGGCCTAGAGCAAAAAATATCAGAGCCAAGGTGATTGTGTAGGGGAGACTACAGCGTGGTTCCAGATGGCCTGGAAGAAGCATGTGGGAAGGGATGGAGTGATGGAGAAGCCCAGGAGAATGGATGGGGTGAGCGCAGAGGGGATGGAGCCACAACTTCAGGTGGGCCAGCCTGGGAGGGAGGAGGACTCTCTCAGGAGACAGGGCTGGACCCTGGGACAGAAACACTGAGGAATCCAGGAGGTGAAGGAGGGGTGCTAGGAGGGCGCTCTGACCCCACAAGCCTGTAACTTGCAAAGCTTTTTGAATCCTAGCTCCTAATAAGGAAAACATTTTACTTTACAACTCAGCAAGCACACATCCACCCCCTATCTGGAAACAAATTTCACAAAACATGAATGAAAAGCACTGATATTTTCTATTCTACTCTACTGCATGCCACTCTTTTTCATTAAATGATGGCTTGCACCGTCTAAATTAATTTTATGACTATTAACAGGTCACAAGCTACAGTTTGTATGCGTGTATGTTTTTTCTTCCAACATTTATTTTGAAAAGGTTAAATGCACAGAAAAATAAAAGACTAGAACAATGACTATCCATATAGTCTTCATCTGGTTAATGTTTTGCCACATCTGTGCAGAGTCTGTGTGTAAATAACACACACATGTATGTATATGTATGTATGTGTATACAGTACAGACACACTTGATTCTTATTTCTCACAGTAGTTATATTCTATAAAGTTGCAACAAACACTGAACTAGCAAATATTGGACCATTGGTCTTAGGAAGACTATAAGGGTAGTTTCCCATCAGCCTCTGGTCATATTTTCATTAACCTTGTTTTATGTGTGTTTCTTTTTAAAGATACCTCATTAGTGCATGCTGTCGCTTCATCAACACTGAAGTCACAGCCCACAGCACTGTAACTCATGCCTGAATGAATCTCGTCTAACACGTGGATTTTCTCTGTGAGGTGCATCACAGCATCTTGTGATTAGGAACACGAGATAACACTTCAACACTGTGCATGGGGCCTTTCTCAACAGCAAAATCTCCAACAAAAACACCAAAATGTGAAAAATGTGGCACTAAATAGACTGTGAAGGGGACACTTGTTTATGGTATAAAACAAGTGAAACAAGAAGGCAGAGTGTTGCCTTGCTTGACTTTCGCGGGAAATGGACTCACTGAGTGACTGAAATTCTTCACCACTCTGGGCCTGTCTGTAAGCGATTGTGAAAGCACCATATCAATTTTGGGTTATAGATTAATTGTAGCAAGTAGGTAAATTTGCAAAATGGCATCTGTGAATAATAAGGATTGATGTATGTGTTTTTAATTTAAAAAACAAGGGTTTTCAGGAACATCTATAAAGGACACATGGACAAAACCAAAGTGGGGCAAGATTGAGGGTAGGAGGTGTGGGTGGCTGGAGTGGGGGGAGTGGTGGAGGGAAAATGAAGACAACTGTACTTGAACAACAATAAAAAAAAGGAAAAACATCTTTACTTCAGATAAAATTAATACTTCCATAATTTAGGAGAAAGCAAACATACTTCCTTGAAACCATTATTTTACGTAATTGTATCCCTTGAATATTTGCCTACGTGCTTGTTGGAAGTTTCTGTAGTCTTTTCTTGGTAGGAATTCCAGCTTTTCTGAATGTGTGCCTTCCCTTCATGTATTCTGTTTTGCATTTTTCAGAGAAAGCAGGATCATTATAGTAAGCAGCTAGACATTCTTTTAATGCAGAATTTTCTTTCTGGTGTTTTACTGCCATAAGGATTCCAGACTCCTGCAGCATTTGGTAAAATTTTGAACTTGCTCAGAACATGTCTCTTGGGCCTTTTCTCTCATTATTTTAGGGATTAAAATATCTTAACGACATGTCTGAGATGCTGCTCTGCAGGGTCAAGTGCCATGTCGGCAACAGAGGCCGTGTGTATTTTTGACAGTGCGAACACCATATCTCTTCACCCCTGAAAGAATCTCTTCAGAGTAAGGACATTCTCCAACATAACTGCATTACCATTATGCCACTCAGGAAAACTAGCCCTTATCCAATAATACCATCTGATATGCAGTTTTTATTCAAGCGTTTCCAATTTTTCTCAAGACTTGTAAGAGCTATTTTTGGGAAACCAGAATGAATTCAAGATTCATCCACACATTGCATTTACTTATGTGTCTTTGTCTCCTTTAATGCACAACAGTCTCCCACCTCTTTTTTTTTAAAATGACACTGACACTTTTGCAAAGTCCAAGCCAGTTGTCTCTTAGAATGTCCCATGTTCTAAATGTGTCTGAGTGTTTCCTCATGATCCAGGCCTGGTGAGACCTTTTGGTAGAATGGCTGCACAGGTGATGCTGTGCACCTTTCTTTGCACTCCAGAAGAGGTCATGATGCCAATTTGTGCCTCTACTGGTGAGCCTGAGTGGAGTCCTAGGTTAAGGGGATGCCCCACAGTTTTAAAAGCACAGTTCTGGGTGACATAGAGGCTGTGCTGTCAGTTGCAAGGGAGTTGGAAAGGAGATTGAGGCCCCAAAGAGAGGAGACAGGGCCAGGAATCACGGTTGTGATGAATGGGGCAGATAGACAAGAAGTCCCAGCCCTGATGAACAGCCATCTCCCTCTGAGCCTTTAGCTGGCCCAGAGCACGTAGAAACACAGTGTCAGTGTCTGGGGGTTGAATTTTTTATTTTCAGGGAAATTGGGGCAAAGTTCCTTTAGGATAGATATAATTTCTTTTAAGCCTTAGGCTCGAAGTTAGAACTTTCTAGGGTAGTTAGGCAGTTGTTACGGATGGTAACAAAAGGCAGAATAGCTAATGCCTGACATAGTGCTTTCTATGCCAGTGCCACTAGGTGATTTAATATTTAATATGATTGTGGTCAAACCCAGTCGGAACAGAACAAGCCTGAAGCACTTCTGGCATCGCAGCCAAGTGGCCAGGAGCCCACAGTGATATAACCGTGGTTTACTCACCAGCCTTGAGAGTAACTTTAGGGGCTAGTTGAACTCTCAGGCACCACTTGGTATTTCCTAACAATGATCTGTAATGCGCTTGGGAAGCCCACTTGAATCATCCAATTAGGTCATGTTTTCTGAGGGGCCCTGAGGCAGAAATGCTGCCAACAGCTTTGTCAGAGTGGAGCAGAACCCCCTTCACTTTACAAGGCAGTTTCGGGCACTTGCTTGTAAAGTGAAGTCCACTCTCGGTCATTCATTTGATTCTCACCACCGCCCTGTGCCATATCCTGGGCTGATGGTACTATTCCCATTTGCCAATGAGAAAGCCAAAGCTCACAGAAGTTAAATGACTTGGGCAAAGTCACAAAAAGAATTAAATGGATGCCATGAACCCAGGCCTTGACTTCCCAGTCAGCTGTCCTTCCTACTGTGGCTGTGGGTGTGACAGGTCATTAATTGTTCAGGAGATGCCCCATGAACCATTGCCAGCTTGAGTTTCTAGGCTGGACTCCAGTAGTCCTTGTCTGATCAGAGGAGAGCTGTGTGGTTAGCCTGGTCTGAAGTCATCCACTAAGGCTCTTTTTTTTCAAATTTAAAGATTTTATTTATTGATTTTTAGAGAGAGTGAAAGAGAGGGAGAGAAACACCAATCTGTGGTTGCCTCTCATGAGCCCCCTACTGGGGACCTGGTCTGCAACCCAGGCATGTACCCTGACGGGGAATCGAACTGGTGACCCTATGGTTCGCAGGCTGGCACTCAATCCACTGAGCCACACCAACCATGGCATCGACTAAGGCTCTTTAATGACTCTCCACAAGGTCTGGAGGACTCACTCCACTGTCCCACCTAAAGTGACCCCATAGCTAGGAGGTTAAGACCACTGGCTTAGGGTTGGACTAAGATTGGAACCCCAGCTCTGCCTTTTACTCATGTGTGACCCTGAGATCATTTTTTTGACCTTGCTCAGTGTGCAGTCTCCTCATTTGTAAAATATGGGTAACCCTAGGACCTACTGCTACATCCTGTTATTGATGAAGATTGAATTATTCTATGAAAAGTACTTGGATCATCAATTAGCTGTTATTATATAATGTGTTCAGTGAGCACCCAGTAAATAGACATTGTGGTGGCACTGGCACTTTTTCATAAACAGTGGCTGCTATTTACAGATGGTGTCATTGAACACTGCAGGTATATTGTGACAGTGCTTAAAGGGGCCACTACACTTCTCTAAGTATAGAAGTCCATGATTTGCACTTACGATGGCTTCCATGAGATAATTTTCCATCTTGTCATTAACATGCATTGAGGTAAAGTGCTAGATCAGCAGAGGTAAGAGAAATGTTTCTTGCCCTCAAGGTACTCACAGTCTGACTCAGGTAGCAGGTAGACAGGTGGGTTGTAAAAATCCATGCATAAGAGATAGAAGCTAGATAAGATAATGTTGGCCAGTGAAGAGGGTTTGGTACCCTTGGGGTATGGGGAATGAGGGGAAAGGATGGCAAGAAGCAGGACAGCAGAACAAAGCCTAGAACAGGGGTCCTACCTTCATATTAAGCCATTCCCATGCCCTCTTTCCTGACCATTGAAGAAAGAGCCGATTCAGCAATAGATGCCAAATTAGTATAACTTCCGAGGACCTCTCAGGCCTCTCTGCCCTCAGGGTGGTGTTACCTTTTGCGTCATTCTCAGAGATTCCAGGCCGCTGGTGTGGGTATCAGTCAGAGACAGATACACATGGGTCACGGCAGCTCCATTCATCTATTTATCTGTCTGCCTATTAATTTATCTGCCCACCCAAGTATTTATCCTATGTTAATCATCTACCTGTCCTCATGTTTGTTCATTTGTCCATCTCTTCACCCACCTGTGTAGGTCCATCCACCCACCCATCTATCAATCCAACCATCCATCTATCCACCATCTAGCTCTGTGTCTACCTATCCTTTCCATATTTCTATTTTCCATCTCACTCTACAAAAGACTTGCCATGGATTACAAAAAACTCACACCAAAATAAAAAACAAGCAAATGCACACACAGAGGATTGGAAAAGTGTAGGAAGCCAAGACACAGAGAACGGGAACATGGAAATGAAACTTAGAAGATGTCGAAAGGGCACACAACTGGCTGCCGCCGCTGAGCCACAGATTGTCTCTTAGTTATTTTTACACTCATCTTTGCTGAAGTGGGGACAATCTACCGTGTGTTTCAGGGAGTTAAACCTTTTTGTTGTTCCCAGTTCAAAAAAGACTTTGTGTCATGAGACTTCCTTCAGTTTGTGGGGAGAGGCAGTGGTCTGGTGATTCTAAAACATGGCTTCTAAATCAGACAGGCCTGAGTTCAAATCCTGTGTCCATTACTCAGCGAAGGCATGACCTTGGGCAAGTCACCGAGTCTCTCTGAGCCTTACTTTTCTCATCTGTAAATGTGGGGCAAGCATGGTGCCTTGCCACGAAGGGCAGCAGCCAGGATTAAGACCATGTGTACACAGGGTTAAAAGGTGCAGGATGCACAGTTAGCCTTCAATAGGTGGCAGCAATGATTACTTTTGAACGGTCTGTTGAATATGGTTGGCTGGTGGCATTCACTCGGCTTCTGCATGTAGAAACCATGGGGAGAGTCAAGGCCAGAGTGTCTGTGTGTGGGGTAGTGCCGGGTAGCCCTGGTTAGATGGGGAAGATACTCTCATTTCCCTGATCTCTCCTGTCAGTTAGCAGTTTGATTTTTCCCTTTTCTCCAGGGTCCAGGTGAGTGGGAGGGCTTTATCAGACTGCTCTGACCCTATAGCCTCAGCTGGAAAGCAAAGACTTAGCAAGCCACTGAGACTCTCCTAATCTTCCAGTGCCATTCCTTTGCATTTACAGATGATTAATTGCATAGGAGACAAAGCCAGCATCCCTCTCCTTGGCTGGGGTTCCCTCTATCCCTCAAGCCCCTTAGAGCTGACAGTAATTCACTCTTAACCTTACAGATTGCCTGGGTTGGATTTGTACCCACAAAGTCTGTATATCCCAAATATGAGTTGAACCATTTCTCCTTGGAGATTAAGGAGTAGGAGGCAAGGGCAAGCAGTAGGTGGTGTGGCTTATTCTATCTGAGAACAAGAACCCATGTCTTGGTTGTGAGTATGTAAATTTGTGTGTGAGGGAGGGTAGGATGAGAGCAGAACCATTTCATTTTGTTTTTGCTTTTAAGTATCATACAAATGGTCTCTGGAATCCTCTGGCAGCCGGCGGACTTTGATTCAGCAAGCAATGAATTATATCCTCCAGCTGGTGTAAAATTACAAATATCTTCAAGATGTTCTGTGCTCTGGAAAAGGGCAGCCAACTCATGTTGGTTCTGTGGGCTGCCTTGTGTGGAGCAGAATGAAACACCTCTCTCTCCAGAGAGGGGAAGTAGGAAAGTGGGCAGAAGGCACCCACAACAGAGAGATTAGAGAAGAGTATGGGTCAGAACAGCCTTTGCCAAATACGGGGTATGTAGGGAGGGGAAGGCAGGCTCTGTAGGTGACAGCCACTCAAATTAGTGTATGGGAGCAGCTGTGTCATCACCAGCACTCAGTAGAATGGACAAAGCCTCCTTCATCTATGCAGCAAATATTTACCAAGTGTCCCCATGTGGGAACAGAAAACCTAGAATATATTGTCACCAGAGCAAGACCAAGACATGTAGCGGCTCCCAAGAGATTAGTTATTCATTTAACAAAGTTGTGCTTTTAAAAAGATATATAATGATATGCTGATACTGAACAATGTTTTCCATTTCTGTTATTTGGGAAACTAATTCAGTCAAAGAGTGTGTCACCTGGGCCCACGGAGCCCCTCTTCTTGCTTGTGTTGAGGCAGCCTGTGGTCCCCCACAGCAGCCTGTGGCCCACGCAGGGCAAAGATGGGATTTCGTTCCTCTGGCATCATAATGGCCTCTCCTCCCCTCAACGCTTTTTCTGGCTTGGTAACTAGTAGCACTTAGTAAAGCTTGTCAAACGAGTAAGAAAAATTTACCTTCTCCTTGTCTCTGTTGATGGGGTCAAGCAAAGGCAGAGAGAAAAGCAAAAGTGAATAATTCCTTAGGCATTTACGATTGACTTTGTTACCCAGAGTTTTAATGGGCTACATCCTCTCTTTGCAGTTGCCTCTGACCCCCCAGCTGGACCCTCCCACGGGCCTCTTAGCACCCCCTCGGGCAGGGAGCTGGAGAGGTCATGAACATGCAGTTCGTGATAAGGTAGATTCAGCAAGTGTGTACTAGGAAGAACCATGGGCCCAACACTCTGCTGGTGCTGTTACGGATGGGACACGAGTGGCCTATTATAATGGTAGCTCTCTGTTCTTAGGCATTGAGCTTGTAAGCTAGGCCTGGCACCCTGATAAGTGCTTAACATGTGTCTCCTCATTTGATCCTCACATTGAAGTATGTTCAATTGATACTTTTCAAAAGGATTGCATCTTCTCGGTACAATTGAGCGTATTGGAAAAAGCGAGGCAAGAGGCTTGGGTGAGGGAAATAATGAAAAGGAAAGCCACAGGCGACATATTCAGCTTTTTTGTGTTTCAATGTTCTTTTCTCTGTGAAGAAAGAAACGGACTTTTATTAATAAAACTAATTTTAAAAAAGGGTTACCAGTTAGGGATAAACTAGCATTGTGCCCTCTTCAGGAACAGAGTGAAGACTAGTCATTTTTATTTTTGGCTGTGCTAATTACTTTTATATCACCTTAGTATTAGGTAGTACCTCCTGTTTCTGCTATAATAATGTTTTTTTTTATGAGAAATATAGTAGATTGGTTCCAAGTCTTTTTTCCTCTGTGATAGGATCATACATACATACTCATTGTCCTGCAGCTCAGTGTCTCCGGCTGAGAGCAGAGTGTACTTCTCTCCCCATTGAGGTTGAGCTTGGCTTTGTGACCAGACACAGTCAGGCCTTCAAAAGCACTGTGTCCTTTGGTGTGGTCTTGTTTTCTTACCCACAAATTAAGTTCCAGCTCTGTCCTGAGGAATAATGATTATTGTAAAGCACCTAACTTGGTACTTGCCAAATGGTGGAAATAAAGTTATTTTTAATTAAATTTATTGGGGTTACATTGGTTAATAACATCATATGAGTTTCAGGTGTACAACTTTATAACATAACATCTTTATACTCTACTGTGTGCTCACCTCCCAGAGTTTAGTCTTCCTCTGGTACCATGTATTTGACCCCCTGTACCCTCTTAGTCCCCCCGACCCCTGTCCCCTCCTGTAACCACCCTTCTGTTGCCTGTTTCTGTGAGTTTGTTCTGTTTGTCCATGTGTTGCTTTTGTTTCATATCCCACAAATGAATGAGATCATATGGTTTTTATCTTTTTCCATCTTAGAAGAAGGCAGTTTTCATCACCATTTTTGTTATTTTAGGTCAAGTTACTTCAGAGGGCAGTGTTTCAGAGGACATGGCTTTTACCTCAAAAGCTTCACCACCAGCCCTCAGGGACATCCAGCCTTGAGACCACCGTGTGTGCTTGGCTCTCCTGCTGCCTCTTCCCACAGTAAGGCCCTTTCACTGTGTGTTCTTGGGGTGCTCAGCTTCTGTTTCCCCTTGGTTCATGTCCTCAGCAAGGCCTTACATGTACACCTTAGATCTAATCAGGGGAATTGCCTTTCATGGTACTCTTTTGTGCTGTGATCATACTCACCTTTCTGATTACTTCTCTGGAAGGGAGGTTTGGCCCCTTCCCAGCTCACTGTGGTGGCCAGTGTCTTAGCTGCAGGGCCCCAGCCCGGTGCCTGGGAGTGGATCACTTGGAAGCCACCTTAAAAAAATATACCTACTGGGTACCTATGAAAAACAGGTATAAGAAGAAATTCACCTGAGGAGTTAAAAAACAATACATTGATTTAATGAGTAAATTATTTTTTATCCAAAAACAATGAAATTTCATGGAACACATATTTAATATATGGAAATTCAACAATTTGCTAGATGAAATAGAAAGAGGGGAAGATACCTGGTGTGTGTGTGCACACACTTGCACACACTTGCACACACACTTTCTAATGATTTGGGCCGTTCTAGCTGCCAATTCATTCAGTGGTTACAGACCTAGTGAACACAGATGGGAAATTAGAATATGACCCTTTTCAGTTGGTCTCAGTTTTTATGAACCTGACAGAGAGGGAATGTTTTTTTGTGTTGAAAATTGTTTTTTTAAACCTGAGCCATCTACCCCATTTCATGCTCAACTGAAGAAACAGATCTGCTGTAATCACAGAGGAAACAGTGGCTGCATTGCATTTACCAAGAGGTGTGGTCTCCAGCATGGTGCTGTCCTAAAGAATTTTCAAGAATATTTTAAATTATTTGTGATCTTTACCAACCCTTTTGGGTCAGGGACCCACACTGAGGTCTTTTGCCCAGTGCTGTTTGCACCAAGAAAACAAGACTGACTTTGGTGAAACACAGCAGAAACTTTGTCCTTTGATCAAGAACTCAAGAAGGATGAGCTCATGCTCTAAAGACACCTTCTCCCCAGCTGGACAGGAGCCTTCTGTGCTTATAGGCTGTGGCATGGAGGGATTATACTCTTTTAGACACTCATAGTCATTCTTCTGTTGCACTCAGCTCTTCTGCACATGGTCCTTTTTGCAAATGATACCTCATCACCATCTTACTTTTTGCACTCAGCAGCCTAGTCTTTGCACTTGGGAGTCTTTTTCAGTTGCTGTAAGCAAGGATATTTCGTGACATAGTTTAGGTATTGAGAAACATAAGTCTTTTGGATAATAGGTCAGTGACATATGCAGATGCCACTAGTAAGAATTCTAAGTCTTTATTCAAGTCTCTAATAAAAGTAGGCAATCATAATAACATTTTAATTTTAATTATGGAATATTTGAAATGTATGAAGAAGTATAAAGAAATAACACAACACATCCACATACCTGCCATCCAGATTTTGCTGTATTTGCTTTTGAATTTGATAAATGTCAAGAGATAGTGAGAATGTAGGATGCCGGTGGGAGTATAAACCGATACCACCACTTTGAAGAGAGATGGTAAGCAATTCAAATAGAGTTATAGAGACATCACCCATACCCTTCAATGGAGAAACCTTATTTCTAGGTATGTACCCTAAATAAAGTCTCACATGCAAT